>JBAJGX010000042.1:87500-90000 GCA_036898215.1 Platycarya strobilacea | reverse complement strand
CTCACAACTTCATCAAGAAGGAAGAAGCTATACGGCTAGGCATCCCTCTCAAAAGGGGTCACGGATGGCTGAAGACGGTGAATTCTGAAGCCAAACCGCTTGATGGGGTAGCTCATGGCATAGAGCTACAACTTGGCACATGGAAGGGGAAGGTGGACTTCTCCATCGCCCCCATGGACGACTTGAATGTTGTGTTGGGAATGGAGTTCTTGAGGCAGTTCAATGTAGTGTCTCTTCCTCACTACAACTCGGTGTGCATCTTGGAGGATGGGCCTTGCATGATACCCACCATGGCTAAGCCGAACTCCACCCAACTCCTATCAGCTATTCAAGTCAAGAAAGACGAGGGATCTTACTTGGCTACTATGAAGGAAGGTACAGTGAAGATTCACTCCCCTCCACCTAAGGAGACCCAAGAGGTCCCCAAGGCCTATGAAGATGTCAGGCCATCAGAGTTGCTCAAGCAACTACCACCTAGGAGAGAGGTGGATCATCGGACTGAGTTGAAGCTCAGCGCTACACCACCCGCCAAAGCGCCTTATCCCATGTCAACTTCAAAGCTTGAAGAATGGAGGAAGCACAAGGGATACCGCGTAGGTGATTTGGTGTTGGCAAATATCTTGGCAAACCAGCACAAGGTTACCAGGAAGCTGCACAACGGGCTAGTGCGGCGATATGAGGGACCCTTTCCAATCATCAAGAAAATAGGGAAGGCCTCCTACGAGCTAGACTTACCCTCCAAGTTCAAGCTTCATCCAGTGTTTCATGTAGGCTGTCTGAAGCCTTATCATGGTGATGAAGAAGAGCCGACGCGAGGAGAGTCTAAGCGCACTCCATTGGGCACGACCACCACTTTCGATACAGAAGTGGAAGAAATCTTGGCGGATCGGCAAGTCAGACAAAGGGGTCACAAGCCACGCCAAGAATATCTGATCAAGTGGAAGGGATTGCCCTTAAGCGAGAGGACTTGGGAACCTAAGGAGTCGCTGTGGCGGATTGAAGATCAAATCCGAAGGTTCCAAGAGGATACCGCGCCGAGGACGTCGCGAAGCTAGGTGGGGGAGAATGTCACCACCTGGGTTTTTCTAGAGAACCCTACCACCTTCTAGAATGTGGTAGGTTGTTGTAAAGTGTATAGTAAACCCTAGGATGGTTCTTTAAGATTGTGACACTTGTCACAATCCTAGCTATACTTCTAGAAGTAGTCTAGAATGTTCCATACCGTTAAGATTGTGACACTTGTCACAATCCGAGCCATTCTTTGTACCAAGAGTTCCCTATAAATAGAGGGGCTCTCATTTGTGTAAATCACCAAGCAATAAGAGGAACAAGTTCTCTAGAGCTTCTCTCTCTACTCTCTCCCTCTCTCTCTAGAGTTCTCTCTTGTCTTGAGTCGCTTAGAAGGCTTACTTGGGAGCTTTGTCAGGGACAAAACCTCCTAAGGCCGCACGGGACGTGTGAAGAATTTCTAAGTCCGTGACACCTGGGTGCCATAACACCATCCGCCGTGCACAAGCATGTTGCAAAGGAAGCATCCAAACAAATGGGCCCAACCACCATGGGGTTGGCTAGAGAACTCGAGGGCTACACAACGTGAAGAAGACCCTAGCATGAACGATCGTCCCCCATCAACAAGCCCATGCGTGGCAAATTGCGCCACCAAATCCATCCCTAAAGCACAAGCTTGTTGCCAGGATCCGAACGAGAATGTAGGAATCATCCCCACGTCGAGGAGCCCAAAAAAGGGTCGTCGGGACATGGCCGGCCGCCGCCACAACCACCGCCGCGGGGCAGTGGAGACGATACCCCCCGCCCGCCGGTGGCATGGGGGTGTGGTGACACGTCTTTTCCATGGGCGCCAGGGGCAACGCTCATGTGAGGGGGGCTTGATGGGCAACCCTCCTGGCTGCCCATGTTGGGGACTTGCATGCCCCCCCTAAAGAGCATTTAGAGCCAAATCCTATCTGGCAGGAGGAAACATCACTTTTCCGAGGAAACATAAAGGCTTTTTTTAATGAAGTACTTTGAATTTGGATGATATTTTTTGCAGGCATGCTTGGATAAATCATATCTTCAAGTAGGAACAATCAAAAAGAAATTTGAACATCGGGATTTTTTTATTTAATTTTCTTGATTTAAAAATAGCGAAAATTCAAGAAAAAATTGAAAACAGGCAAATAATGGTAGGTCATGCTTTGGACACATCCAAGACGTGTTGGAATGAATTTAGGAAACCAATTTGGGTGGTTCCAACCGTCCAAAACCACGGGAAAATAGTTCTCTGGGTACGACGACTTCGGCCAGCAACATGTGGTGGGGGAGGGGGAGGGGGGGTGCATGCTTCGGTGTTCTCCAGGCAACTTTTGGTACACCAATGCCAACAAGGAGGCTCTTTGGGTGATCCATTGTGTTTTTCGTCGGGCCTTTGTGTGCTTGTCATGGTAGGCAAAGCACGCACCACGTGTCGGGCACCAGTGACAAGTATGGACAACCGAGGTTG
>JBAJGX010000042.1:47500-52500 GCA_036898215.1 Platycarya strobilacea | reverse complement strand
GACATGCCCTGGCAGCCCCCTGACTGTGTCATGGCTCAGTCCTGACAGCCTCCTGACACTGTCACTGGCATGCCCTGGCAGCCCCCTGACTGTGCCATGTGTCACCACCTGGATTTTTCTAGAGAATCCTACCACCTTCTAGAATGTGGTAGGTTGTTGTAAAGTGTATAGTAAACCCTAGGATGGTTCTTTAAGATTGTGACACTTGTCACAATCCGAGCCATTCTTTGTACCAAGAGTTCCCTATAAATAGAGGGGCTCTCATTTGTGTAAATCACCAAGCAATAAGAGAAACAAGTTCTCTAGAGCTTCTCTCTCTACTCTCTCCCTCTCTCTCTAGAGTTGTTCTCTCTTGCCTTGAGTCGCTTAGAAGGCTTACTTGGGAGCTTGTCTGGGACAAACCCTCCTAAGGCCGCACGGGACGTGTGAAGAATTTCTAAGTCCGTGACAGTTGGTATCAGAGCATCGAGCTTGGGATGGCGGAACCAAGTGTGGTCACCATGGAGAACCAGGAGCCACGCAAGAGTAAGAGGTCGAAGGAGTCGACCTCGTCCGTGGAGTCTCGCCTCGATAGCATCGAGAAGACCATGGCCAAGATATTGGCCAAGATGGAGGAATGGGATCAGTCTCACAGGGAGGTGAGCACCCTTGACAACACTGTGACCAGGGTGGAGGTAGCTGTGGCGGATGTCAAGGACCGTCTTGACATCATGGAGCAAAGCATGGAGGAGCTAGGATTGGAGGGCCAATCCGAATCGCTCAAGGAGTCCATTCTGAGCACCATCAACCCCACCCTCGAAGCACAACGTGTTGAGAACGTTGCCTTCCAAGACCGGGTCTTGGGGGAACTAATCAAACTCCAGGAGCAAATGGAGGAGCACCGCGTCGGTCTGGAGGAGACCAGGGCAGACTGGGCCATATGCAAGCGGGCAGTGGCCAATGGGGGTAACCTTGGAGCTGGTATGGTAGCAACACCAAGGGTGGATACTCCCAAACCAAAGGAGTTCGACGGCAAGCGGGATGCCAAAGAACTCGACAACTACCTCTGGCATATGGAACGCTACTTCGAAGCGTTGAACATGCTAGACGAGCATGTAAAGGTACGTACTGCTTCCCTCTATCTAACTAATCTTGCTGGTACTTGGTGGCGTCGTAAGCATAGTGAGATAGAAAAGGGTACTTGTACCATCAACTCATGGGAGGAGTTCAAGCATGAACTCAAGAGGCAGTTCTACCCTGAGAACGTGGCCCTCTATGCACGGAAGAGAATGAAGGAGTTGAAACACACATCCTCCATTCGCAACTATGTCGAGGAATTTTCCGCACTCATGCTTCAAATCACGAACATGAGCGAAGAGGATCTTCTCTTCAACTTCCTCGATGGTCTCAAGTCGTGGGTGGCCCAAGAGCTCAAGCGTCGTGGGGTCAACGACATCTCCACTGCCTTAACCATAGCCGAAACCTTGGAGGAGTTTGAGTATCATAAGAGTGACAACTCTACAAAGTCTAAACCTTCGAAGGACAGCTACAACAAAGGTGGGGGAGCAAAGGGGTCGAAGCCCCCACAGTACAAAGAGCGGGGAGATAGGCCTTCGACATCCAGGGAAGGAAGGAAGGAGTACTCCAAAGACAAGAAGCCAAAGGATGCTTGCTTCCTTTGTGACGGGCCACACTGGGCTAGGGACTGTCCTAAGAGGAAGGCCCTCAATGCCATGCTAGAGGAAAAAGAAGTTCACGAGAAGTCACACATGGGGTGTTTGCAACTTCTCAACTCCCTCAAGGCAAACACCAAGCCAACCACCAAGGATGGATCCTTGATGTTTGTCGAGGTGATTGTCAACGGGAAGAAGACCCATGCCATGGTCGACTCAGGGGCTTCTCACAACTTCATCAAGAAGGAAGAGGCCACACGGCTAGGCATCCCTCTGAAGAAGGGTCAAGGATGGCTGAAGACGGTGAATTCTGAAGCCAGACCCCTTGATGGCGTAGCTCATGGCGTAGAGCTACAACTCGGCACATGGAAGGGGAAAGTGGACTTTTCCGTTGCACCTATGGACGACTTCGACGTCGTGTTGGGGATGGAGTTCCTGAGACAATTCAACGTAGTGTCTCTTCCCCACTACAATTCGGTGTGTATCTTAGAAGGTGGCCCTTGCATGATACCCACCGTGTCTAAGCCAAACACCACCCAACTCTTGTCTGCCATGCAATTCAAGAAGGGTTGGAAGAAAGGAGAGGTGTCTTACTTAGCTTCGTTGGAGGAAGGTGAAGTGAAGATATCCTCCCCTCCACCTAAGGAGATCCAAGAGGTCCTCAAGGATTATGAGGATGTCATGCCACCACAATTGCCCAAGCAACTACCACCTAGGAGAGAGGTGGACCACATGATTGAGCTGGAGCCTGGTGCCAAACCACCCGCAAAGGCGCCTTATCGCATGTCACCTCCAGAGCTTGATGAGCTGAGGAGACAACTGAAGGAGTTGCTTGATGCCGGATTCATTCAACCCTCCAAGGCGCCATATGGGGCACCGGTGCTGTTCCAACGGAAGCATGATGGGTCTTTGCGGCTGTGCATTGACTATCGGGCTCTCAACAAGGTAACCATCAAAAACAAATACCCCATTCCTTTGATTGCTGACTTGTTTGATCAACTAGGGCATGCAAAGTACTTCTCCAAACTTGATCTGAGATCGGGTTACTATCAAGTGAGGATCGCAGAAGGAGACGAGTCCAAGACGACTTGTGTGACTCGATATGGAGCATACGAGTTCTTAGTGATGCCTTTTGGCCTCACAAACGCTCCAGCCACCTTTTGCACCCTCATGAACAAGATCTTCCACCCCTATCTCGATCAGTTTGTGGTGGTCTATTTGGATGACATCGTCATCTATAGTTCTACCCTCGAGGAGCATATCGAGCATCTAAGGGTTGTTTTCCGCGTCTTAAGGGAAAATCAACTCTATGTCAAGAAGGAGAAGTGCTCATTTGCACTAAACGGAGTCCATTTCCTTGGCCACAAGATCCAAGGAGGCAAACTCAGCATGGAGGAGGGGAAAGTGCAGGCCATCAAGGAGTGGGATCCTCCCACCAAGGTTACCGAACTTCGATCTTTCCTTGGGCTAGTCAATTACTACAGAAGATTTATAAAGGGATACTCTACGAGGGCATCCCCACTCACCGACTTGCTCAAGAAAAGTAGAAAATGGGAGTGGACATCAAAGTGTCAAGAAGCCTTTGATGACCTGAAGACCGCCATCATGGAGGAACCGGTCTTAGCCCTACCAGACTGCACCAAGCCTTTTGAGGTGCACTCGGATGCTTCAGACTTCGCCATTGGGGGAGTTCTTATGCAAGAAGGACACCCCATTGCCTATGAAAGCCGCAAGCTCAATGACACCGAAAGGCGATACACGGTGCAGGAGAAGGAAATGACAGCCATTATCCACTGCCTTAGAGTTTGGCGACACTATTTACTTGGCTCTCAGTTCGTAGTCAAGACCGACAACATTGCCACCAGTTACTTCCAAAGTCAGAAGAAACTGAGCCCAAAGCAAGCCAGGTGGCAAGACTTCTTGGCGGAATTCGACTACACCTTGGAGTACAAACCTGGCAAGGCCAACGTCGTTGCTGACGCCCTTAGTAGAAAGGGTGAGCTTGCCCACATCGCTAGTGTACAAGGAGAGACACTAGGGGTAATCCGTGAAGGCTTGGAGCATGACCCTCTAGCCAAGAACTTGGTGAACTTGGCTAAGGAGGGGAAAACCAAGAGGTTTTGGGTAGAGGATGGGTTACTCTACACCACCAAGCGGCGACTATATGTTCCGAAGTGGGGGAAGCTACGGAGGAACCTTATCAAGGAATGCCATGATTCCTTATGGGCTGGACATCCCGGCCGACGTCGCACGCAAGCCTTGTTGGAAGCCTCCTATTATTGGCCTCAGATGGGAGATGAAGTGGAGCTTTTCGTAAAGACTTGTCTTGTGTGCCAACAAGACAAGGTGGAGAACCGAAGCCCTGCGGGTTTGTTAGAACCACTACCCACTCCTTCCCGTCCTTGGGAGAGTGTCAGCATGGATTTCATAGTGGCTCTCCCCAGGTCTGAAGAATGTGGCACCATCATCGTTGTGGTGGATCGGTTTTCCAAATACGCCACTTTCATTGCTGCCTCCAAAGATTGTTCAGCTGAGGAGACAGCCAAGTTATTTTTCAAGCATGTGGTTAAGTACTGGGGCTTACCACAAAGCATCATCAGTGATCGAGACCCTCGCTTCACGGGAAAGTTCTGGTCGGGACTATTCAAGCTCATGGGGTCAGCGTTACACTTCTCCACCAGCTTTCATCCCCAAACAGATGGGCAAACTGAGAGGGTGAATGCCTTGTTGGAGCTATACTTGAGGCACTTTGTAAGTGCTAATCAATCTGACTGGGCTAAACTGTTGGATGTGGCTCAATTCTCCTACAACTTACAAAGGAGTGAGTCCACAAACAAAAGCCCCTTTGAGATTGTAATGGGACAACAACCACTCACTCCTCAGTCGTTGGAGACGAGCTATGAGGGGAATTGCCCAACAGCCTTCAAGGTTGCCAAATCTTGGAACGAACAGCTGGATGTGACCCGTTCCTACTTAGATAAAGCAACCAGGAAGATGAAGAAGTGGGCCGATCAGAAGAGGCGACACATAGAGTATCGCATCGGTGACTTGGTGATGGTAAAAATCTTGTCAAGCCAACACAAGTTCACAAGGAAATTGCACAAGGCACTTGTGCGGCGATACGAAGGACCGTTCCCAATCATCAAGAAAATAGGGAAGGTCTCCTACAAACTAGACTTACCCCCTAAATTCAAGCTTCATCCTGTCTTTCATGTAAGCTGTTTAAAGCCTTATCATGGTGACGATGAAGAGCCAACACGGGGAGAGTCTAAACGGGCTCCATTGGGCATAACTACCACTTTCGATACAGAAGTCGAAGAAATCTTGGCGGATCGAGAAGTCAGACGA
>JBAJGX010000042.1:20000-25000 GCA_036898215.1 Platycarya strobilacea | reverse complement strand
AATAATTATAGAATCTATTTCGTTTATGGATTCAGTCATGCTTTTTCTATTGAGTGAATTAGTTCTATAATTATGTTTGGAGCAATTGATTATCTATATTGATTTAATTCTCTGCTGCAATATCGCCTCTTGGGTATATTGTCGTCGTTGGATTTTCTCAATATCGATAACAATTTATGAGAGTTAAGCGCGAAGAATGATTTTTCAAAGAATTACATGTGATTTAAATTTTGGTTATTAATGTTATATCTTCCGATTAAGAATTTGGACATAGAATTCTTAATTGAGTTATCAATGAATTAAGAATAAATTTGAATACCATAAATACACAAGGAATTCCCTACGCTCTACTTTTCGTCTCATTTTTATACTTTTCAAATTACTCATTTAGTTTTAATTTACTTTTCGCACTCATCTAAATCTTTTTGTTAATTTCGTTACTGTTCTTCAATTTCTCAATCCATCTCCCTGTGGAATCGACACCCCAAAGCTATACTGCAAACGACCGCGTTATTCTTTGGGCGTAATCAAATTTTGGCGCCGTTGCCGGGGAGACGGTAAAAGAATTTGTAGTTTTTTTTAGTAGTTTGTTAAAAAAAAAAAAAAAAGAGCGGTAGCTTCGTTCATTTTCTTTTTAGCTTTCTGCATCTTTAATTTATTTTACTTTTCTTTTTGTAATTATTATTTTTTTCAGTATTACGCTTTTCTTTACTTTGCATGTGCAGGTACAGAGACTCTTTTGGACGGTTTGCTAGTAGACCCGTGCTAGAATCAGATTCAGAATCTAATTTTTCTAATCGCATGTTTGATAATTCTTCCAATTCTGACGCGATGAGTGAACACGTGGACCAACCTGTTAGAACCCTCCAAGATTATCTTCATCCCGCACGAACAGCCACACCATCCTGTATTATGTTCTCACCTAATGTTCGTCACGTAGATTTCAAAATTGGAATGATACAATTACTTCCGACTTTTCATGGTCTAGAAAATGAAAACCCATATGTTCATATTAGGGAATTTGAGGAAGTAGTTGCAACATTCTACAGTCAAAATACCACTGACGACACGGTAAGACTAAAGTTCTTTCCTTTTTCTTTGAAAGATAAAGCTAAGAGTTGGTTGTACTCACTAAGACCACGGTCTATTGGAACATGGAGTGAGATGACTCAAGTGTTTTTCAATAAATACTTTCCCCAACATAAGACCAATGCTTTAAAAAGACAAATCTCTACCTTTGCACAAAAGGATAGTGAGACTTTGTACCAGTCTTGGGAAAGATTTAAAGAATTACTGAGTATGTGTCCCCACCATGGATATGAGAATTGGCGCTTAGTGAGTTATTTTTATGAAGGGCTTACGCCCAGGGAACGTCAATTCGTGGAAATGATGTGCAATGGAGAATTTTTACAGAAAAATCCTGATGAGGCCATAGAGTACCTCAATGAACTTGCTGAAAAAGCTCATACTTGGACTGGACCTAGTGCTACTGATAGCACAAATAGGTCACGACCTACAGGAAACTCGAGTGGTGGTATTTACCATCTAAGGGAAGAGGATAACCTTAGCGTTAAGGTTGAAATGCTCACCAGAGAATTAGAGTTATTGAAAACGAAAAACTCAAAGCCAACACACATGGCTAATCATGCAGACTCTTTTGAACCATGTGTTGTCTGTGGTGGGGTAGATCATCATGCCCAAGACTGTCCTACACATGCTAACATAAGAGGATGGCATAATCACCCCAACTTCAGCTGGAAGTCTGAAAACCAACAGCTTGCACAACCTTCTAGATCATATCCTGCACCATACCATACACCTCAATCTTTTAGAAATTCTTTAGAAGACACTTTGCATGCATTTATTGAAGTACAGGGTAAGACTAACCAAAAATTTGAGTCTTTAATTATGCAGGTTGTTGAAGAACAAAAGGAAATAAAGAGCCAGGTATCTAAAATAACGAGTTTCTTGAGTGTAAATGAGCAAGATAAGTTCCCTTCTCAATCTCAGTCTATACCTCATGATCAACATATGGCACAAGAAACTGTGAAGAATCACGAGTGCCAGCAGATATATATGATTGACTCACTCATAGACAGGGAAGTTTTCACAACTCATGATTCTGATCCCCTTGAGAATTTTATTGTTGATTTTGAGTATAATCCTATTGGTGATTCATCTGATGTAGCTAATATTTGTGCAATTTTTGACAATACTCAAGATTATAGCACACGGGCTTGGCAACCGAAGTTTGAGGAGTTTCTTAAGAAAAATGAAAAACAGATTCCTTCAAGTGGGCAAGTAACCAAAGTTAATCTTAAACCGTGCCACCTACCTGTGAAGCTCGAGCACCGAGTTTATTGGGCAAATAAGCGTTTCGTTTTTGACCCAGGAGGAATAGTTCAAGAAGTGGAAGATAGTACGGTTGTAAACTTGGTCTACCAACTTTGACCACAGCATGCAACAATAATTATTATTATTATTATCATCTTATTTGTTTTGTTTTGTTTTTATTTACTATTGTTTTCTTTATTTTTGTTTGCAGGATAGTATCATTTTGTCATTTCAGATCACTACTTTTGACGCTTAGCGAGCTATCTACATCACACATCAGGTGTATCCTACCCTTTTTAGTTACTCCCCATCCAATTTTGATTATTAAACATTGAGGACAATGTTTCATTTAAGTTGGGGGGTGGAAATACAAATCTGTTATTTAAACTCTGTGGCATATTTCAATCAATATATAAAAAATTGCCAAATTTTTTTCACACAGGCATCTTTTCACACATGATACTCATGCTCATTCATAACCATCTTGGTGAATTCAACAAACCCATCTTAAATCATTTTGCTAAAGCATCCACAGAACCATTTATGCACTTCTCCAAATTTTGTGATAATATGGTGATTTGACACATGTAACTAAAGAATTATTTTGCTCAAGTATTCATGTGAATTTTGTGAGAATTGAGAGCTTACAAATATAGACATTGTGATAAGTATCCATTGATCTGTTGAATTTGATACTTCTTTTGAGAATATCATTATATGGTTTGTGGTAAGATGGTGGATATACTTGGGATATGACGAAAGTCAACTTAGGATTAACGTCTGAGCCTTTCAAGCTGAGCCTTTTCATCATAGATCCCTAGCAGCCAATTTTGAGCCAATATACACATATGGCCTTTTCTTTTCATATCTACATCATCCATACCTCTCCACATTGGAGTATAGCTTATACACTATATTTTCCTACCATTTTACTTCCAAGTGTGTACTAGTATGAAATTATAATTTTTTTAAAAAAAAAGAAAGAAAAAAAGAAAACCATGACAAAAATGGCATGGTGCTAGATGTGTCCATCAAATTATTCATGAAAGAGTTCATCAAATTGCGAAGACACCATTGGCAAAAGAAGATGGAAAAGTGTACTTAGTCAAAAATCTAAAAAATTGAAAAGTACATCAAAAGGAAAGTATAGTCTACTGAAAAATTTAACAGATTCCCTTTTGTGTATACTTGGAAGTTTTTGAAATCTCTTCACCTTTTCTTCTTATGAACCCCAACCCTAAACCACATTATAACCCTTTGTGTTGATTTTTCCGATCCTAAGTATGCTTGTGGAAAGAATGGTGGAAATCTCATTTGTTAGTATTCCTATCATAAGATCAATGTTTACTTGTTACTTATATATAATTGGCTAAATTTCCATGAGAGTAAATGTACACCTTTGTCAACTCCATAGAGAGAACCCATACATGAAACACTTCTATACCCGTGAGTTATGGAGTTGAACCTTTCTGCTTAAGATATTCTAATGTTGCATGTGTCGAAACCTCTGATTTGATAAAAATAGTTTGGAACACATACACACTCTGTGGATTGCTATATTTGAATTACTTGTGAAAGGGTTATTGAATTTCTAAGATTGTTTTGATATGTAAATTTGAAAAATGTGTCTTGATGGCCCCTATGTGTGATTTTATTTGGTCTTTCTCATCATTTTGCACAAAAATTGCTAGGGACTAGCAATGAATAAGTTGGGGGGTGTGATGAGTGCACAAAAATGCACTCTAAATACTCTATTTAAATACTAAAAGAAATGAGAAAATAATAGATATAGCTCATGTTATTAAAATTAATGGTCATTTATCTTGAAATAGATATAAGCATGATTTAATATATTGATGAGAATATAAAATGCCATATTTTCCTCTCTTAATGTTTAATACTTTATTCTTATTTGATGCCTAAATATACTCATTATTCTTATATTTTGATTTAGGACACAAATGGAGACATTAGGAGCAAATGAAGATAATTGCGGAATTTTAGACAGTTCTGACATCGTTTCGTAATATGGGCATAACTCTCTCATCCAATCTCCAATTGAGCTGATTCAAGATGATATAGAACCGCAAGAGAAATATCTATAACTTTTGTGTTTTATGTTTGAAGAGATATCCACTCAATCTAAGACAAAATCGATCATCAAGTGGACGCACCTGCACTTGACGTTCCTGGATATTTTTCAGCCACTTGCATCAAATCCAAATGTTATCATAATATTTTCCAGCAAGCACTCCTACACCAACTTGGAAATTCAATGATCAATTCATATGCAAGATGAAGTGCACTCAAGTTTCTTGTAGACAAATTATTTGACCACAAGATATTAAGTCATACAAGACAACTAATAGATAGAAAAGCAAAATTGAAACACTCAACCTACAAGCAAAATCCAGCTCATGCATGATGGGAAAACAAATGATCAAATTGACAACTCACAAATCACTTGGATTCAAGAATGGCACATGGCAAAACAAGTTGAAATTGTGATGATTTTGTCATGACAACTTGCATGAAGGATGCTTATAAATAGAAGGGAGGGGTGTGTGTTCTAAAAAAATGCTTAGTGTGGGAGGATGCTTTGGAAGAGCCATTATTTTGAGAGCTTGAGAAAAGAAAAGAAAAACCAAAGAAGAGAGAAGAAAATA
>JBAJGX010000082.1:1162500-1250000 GCA_036898215.1 Platycarya strobilacea | reverse complement strand
TACTATGCTTACAAACCAGACTTCACATGCAACTCAACAATCTTCCACTTAGAAATTGGTTATCCACATTACAACCACTATTTCCACCCCAAACCTTATAACATCTGTGGCTCACAACCCTCGTCTTCAAGCTAGAGGATGCACTAAGGTATAGTTTAGCTTTAGTCTCTCATGAACATCAACCTTCATCAACACATTCACTAGGTAACCCTCAACTCCCGCTATAAATTGCATTGGAAACCCTAATTTAACAAAAATTGGGTCCTTCCCTCAAGTGACATGTTGAGCGGCATGGGAGTGACCACTAAGGTTTGTGTTTCGCTTGAGCCCAGTGTCACGAGAACCTTGGCGAACAATCTATCCAGCCTTTGCTCAAGCCCATTGTCAAGTGAGCCTCGAGCAAACTCATATGTTAAGCTTCGCTTGAAATCGTTGTCGAACCAACCTCAAGCGAACTCGCGCGTTGAGTTTCGCTCTAGCTAATGTCGAGCTATAGTCGAGTAAACTCTTTGTTTTGAAATTTTTTTTCCCTACAAACCAAAGCTCCACATACAACCCAATAGTTTCCTTTTCAACTACGGTCGAATGTGAATTAAGGATCCCTTCACCTCCGAAGGAGGGGTTCATGTCATGTAAAAGATCCCATCTACAAATCAGCTCACTTTCATGTGTTATGAGAATGATGACAAAAATAGGCGAAAGTAAACAAGAAATAAACTAGACTCCACATACCCAACACCTTGTTGGAGTTTTTCTATTTTAAATATATAGCTTAGTACACAAAAACGAAGGAGAAACATAAAAAAGGCTCAGTGATATTCTCAATGCAAAAATATAAAATTACCATTTATGTACAAATTTAACATTTACAAATTTAATTTTTTAATCATTTTGCATGTTGAAAGTTGTACAAGCGTTTGAATTAACAAAGAACTATTATTATAATACTTGTTGCGAATAAAGTATACTAACCGCATTTGTTCTTAATAAATGCAGGAGGTGGAAAGTATTTGCCAACCTATCAGTATGGAGCTATTAAACAATGAAGGTTGGAGCCCTAGACAAGTGTTCAGAATGACCCATCAAAATCTGAGGGAAAGGGGAGAGCGATGGATGAAAGAAACAACAACTTCTGGTTTAGTGGCAGCTGTTCTAATTGTTACTATTATGTTTACAGCAGCATTTACTATTCCAGGTGGTAATGATGACCATACAGGTTTGCCAGTTCTCGTAAATGACACACAATTTAAGATCTTTATGGTAACTATTTCCTTGTCACTTTTTTCTTCCTCCACTTCAGTATTGATGTTTTTGGGAATATTCACGTCACGTTATGCGGAGGAAGACTTTCGTATATCATTGCCCCAAAAAATGATGTTAGGATTTTTCACTCTTTTCTTCTCCATCGAAACTATGATGGCGGGCTTTTGCCTTGCCCTTACACTTTTGTTACGAGGACAAATATCGATTCTCATTCCTGTCATTCTTTTGGCTGTTTTTCCCCTTCAGATATTTTCGTGGACACTCTTTCCACTTCTTGATGATGTTGTGGGTTCAAGCATTCGACCAAGCATCTTTCAGAAGGAAATGAATCCTTAGATTTAACCTTTTTTCCTTGTTCGTTATATTAATGTTCCATTACTATTTTGCATACTAATAACTAGAGCTGATGAGTTCTTTTGTAATGTGATTGATATGAGTTTTCAGCCAACTTATGTTGCATATATTATGTCATTTTTCTTGTTTAGATTGATGTTCATTTGGGTTATATTATTTTATCATTATTTTATTTATTTATTTGTTTGTTTTTATCTAATTTAGATAGTTCCTTTGGCTAAGGAAAAACGATAGAGTTCCCTTTACATCTTATACAAACTCTAGAAAATAGAGATGCATGAAACATGTCTCAGTTTTTTTTTTTTTTTATAGGGAAATTATATATCATCATTCATTTATAAAAAAATTTACATCCATGACCATATGCATTTGAACCTCCACCAATACAATATTTCATTTTGTAACTGGTTTGGTTTTCACTATTATTGATATTCTCTACAAAAAAAGGTCCAAGAGACAATTCTCTGCCTAAACAGAGACTCAACCTCTAAAAACAAATATCCAAGAGATGAGCTTTTTATTTTTATTTTAATTAATAATAAGGAAATCAAAAAATAAAGTACTAAGATAGATGTAAAAAAGGATGAATTACAGTTTGGACCAACTCTGATAGACTTCAAAATCTGTGACGGCTCGTGAAGGCAATACACGTATCTTCTTTCATCCACAATTGTAAAATCTGAAAGGCCTAGTAATGATGAGTTCAGTGATTTGTTTGTTGGGATTCGGGCCGTCAAACAAACAGAAAATATGAAGTCACGTAGCAGATGCAATAGAGAGAAATGGAACAAAAGAGGCACAGAACAGCGATGGACACCAAGATTTGAAGTGGTTCGGCTTAACACAAGCCTACGTCCACTATTGGGTCGGTCTCAATGAATTCCACTATAAAACAAAGATGGAGTATAGAGATTGAGTTACAAATTTCTCACTCTAGAAACACTCAATCTCACTTACAAGTTGCAAGGCTCTCTCTCACAACACTTACACCCTTACAAATAGCTCTCCACTCACAAAATCAAACAAGAAAACATACTTCTGGAACTTCACGTTCGTTGTGTTCGTCTTCTCGCTCGAGTGGGACTCTTCTCACTCGAGCGAAATCTTGAGCTCCTCACTGCTTAAAGCGTTCAACTGAATGCGATCCTTTTATAGGCAATAGCTCGCTCGAGCAAGACCTTCTCGCCTGAGTGGAACACTATTCCACACAGTGCTAACCCTAGTATTTGGAAGCGATGTAATCCTAGGATTGACTCTCGCTCGAATGGGGCGTCGAGCGAGGGTCGAGCGAAGTCTCTACTTGGATCTTCGGTGATCTCGCTTGAGTTGGATGTCGAGCAAGGGTCGAGCGAAGTCTCTGTTTGATTCCTCGCTCGAGCGGGATGTCGAGCGAGAGTCGAGCGAAGTTACGGATTGAGGCTCGCTCGAGCTACTGCTCGAGCGAGGGTCGAACGAGATTTGTTTGATGTGCTTAATTGAATTCAATTCAAGCCACATCTCCAACAGATTTGGCATATGTGTCGATAAGAGTTGCTGGAAGGGGTGGCGTCGGGCGCGTGAGGAGTACAAACAAATGTGGGCGACGTATGAGAACCACACACAGATGTGGGCGGCGCGTGAGAACCACACATAGATAAGGGTGTTGGGCGAAAATCACTATGAGTGATTTTCGCAAAACCGCCGCTTTCCTCTTAACATTTTTCGACCTATGAATATGTTTGTTTTGCGCATCTCTCGAGAGTTGTCGGAAAGCTGTAAATCTATCTTTTTTGGTATTAAAGAAAGTAACATAAAACTAAGCTGTAGATCTATCTATTTAAACATGCATATATTGATGTGTAAATATGTATGTCTAAATAAAATAATAAAAATGACAATTCATATATTAATCATGTATTACATAGAAGATAGATAACATTTCTCTATCTATTCACGTTGCTATATAACCAGATGACATGACATTATTATAATGGAAAATTCTATTCTTAGTCTGATTTTGAGAGAACACACCACACAATGCTTATGTGGCAAACCGATCTATGATGTTCGGTCCTCCCCCATAGTCTAACACTAAAAAAATCTCAAATTTAAAATCCCTCAAATCCCTCTATTAGCTTTAATGGGAAGATTCCCTCTCCCCCATCCTATTTGGCTCCCCCATTTGAGAAATTCTGTCTCCCATGTGAATTCCTTCCACTACTCCCAAAACCTACTTTGTTTTTGTCCTTTATTATTTTTCTAAGTACTTATTTGGTTATTGAGAAAATTGAAGAAAATAAAGAAAATTTAAATGTTTCAGTTTTTTTCCCCTTGGGGTCGGCAAGGCGGAGGGGGGGGTGTATGTAATGTGAATGTCTGGTATTCCAGTTTCAAATCTTTGTGTACCGATTCCTGAGAGAATGTTGGATGTGGGTATATTTTGTCGATCCCGAGGTAACAGCTGAAACAAAAAGGATGCATGGGCCAAAATTTCTCTCACTACAACAAACAAAATTTTTTTCGACGACACAAAATTGCCAAGAAAGGTGCTCATTTCGTCGCAATAGTAGCTTGCCAGCGATTTCTTGTGCACCGCGTGCTCGATGCTATAGAAAAGCTGTTTAAACTTTTTTTCCAATGAAAAACAATAGTATAGACATGAGCAATGTTGACATGTTTCTAAAATGAATAAAAGAGTGAATATAAAAAATTGATATTTTATCTATGTGTTATGAAATGTCTTAGAGTTGTTCTTAATCATCTAAAAATTATATGAAGGAGTTTGGTGCATGATTTTATATGACATGGTTTGATGTGATATGGATATGAAAATCTTTGGCATTCTTATTTGTTTGATTCTGATTTTGAAATGGTTCTGATATGATGATATTGTTAACGTGATATGGTTGATACCAACATGATATGATATGTATGATGTGATAGGAATGCAACTACTTTGGAAACAAAGTGGTTCTTTATGTGTTTCTTTCCTGTGTGCACACTCGGAGTTCTGAGAATGAATAAGGGAAAGTCTCACAATATGATACTGTTTGATTTGGCCACCAGGGATAGCACAACCCTACCACAGGGCTTAAACATGGTATTTGATTTGATATGATATGATAGGATGAGATTACTCAGTTATTTGTGACAAAGAGTTTTTGATATTGATTAGTAATTTTCTGAATGAAAAAGAATTGAAAAGTCACGCTATTTTATTCATAATATGTTTTGGAAATCTGTATATGAAAATAAAAGGTTTATGTTTCGTGTATATGAAATTTTATTAAAAATGCTCATCTTGTACACACTAGTATAGGTGTTTTGCTTATTGAGTTGTGGATAAACTCACTGCCTTATCTCTGAATTTTTTTCAGATAGTTTGGATGATTCAGCTGAAGATTAGAGTAGAAAACACGTATAAGGCCATGTGATCATAGAGGATTATGTACAAAAAGGGTACCTTGGTTATCTGAGAATTTTATTCGATAGTTTTATTTTATTTAGTCGGTATAGTATTTTGGAAGATTGATCTTCATTCTAAGATTTTGTGGTGCTTAGTTAATCATATTGGAGTAATTGAGTAGAAAAATTGAGTTACATGCGTCATTGAAGACTTTGGAGTCTATAATTATTTGATTGAAACATGTTTTTGAGTAATAACTCTCTGACTCATCCAGGACCGAGGCGTTACAATCTTAATAATTTGATAACCATTAATTCTAGATATACAGCTAATCAACTTTTAACGAATATATTTCTAGATATGGTAAGCAGTACTTATCTCCATCAATCAAGCATATTCGACTCAATCAATCAAGCAATTTCTAAATCGAATACTTACACCAAACATCTCCACTTTATTAAATATAATTTATTAATTAGCATCTTTCCCTACCACAAAAAATGTTCTTTCATCAGTTCATAACTAACAATTAAAGTCTACGGCCAGTCAACTATTTATCAAGCAAAAGAATCTTCTTCCAATGGAGCTAGCTACAAATCACTATCAATCAAAACCAAATGGACTCGATCAAACAAGAGATGATATATATAAATATATATATATATATATATATATATAACTATTCAGCAAAATGAAAGTTCCGGTTACTTTCCATATCCAATAGCATCAATATTGATTCTATTTCTCACAATATACACAACAATATCCAAGCACTTACAGGCCGCTGCCAAAATTTGTTACTAGCTATTATATTTATGCAAATGCAAACGCAAGTAAATATATATTTATACCTGCATTGTGCCTTGAAGTGGTTGCTCATTATATCCTTGTGTCACCAGATAGAAGAATAGACTCCAAAATTGTCGATTACCTCCTCCTCATGATGATAAAAAAGTTCACCTACATTAATGGATATATAACGGCCCAAAAAAAAAAGACCTACATACCAAAAAACAAATAAAAATAGCCAAAGTCAACTTAAGCAATATGAGTTAAAGGCTTAGATACTTACAAAATGATATTTGGCACTTCAGCTCAATATCGTCTCACATATATGTATATATATTGTCATTCAATCATCTCATATTTTTTTCTATTGAAAAGCCTAAATGATTCTACTAAAAAACCTTTCAAAATATCAGAAAAATTAGCTCACTGAGCCTCCTGACGAGCATTATTGGCATAACAAGCATGCCCCCCCAAAGTTTTTTCAAAATTAAAAATAGCCCCCCAATTTCTTTTTAAAATTTAAAATAACCCTTAAATTTTATTCATAATTTCATATATATAGAAATTGACCCCCCCAAAAAAGATTTATAATTTCCTTATTTCCATATGCTTTCTAAAATTTTATAAAATTTTAATATACATAAAAATATCTCTCTCTAATCTTTTTTCTCTATAACATTTAGATTTTGTATAATTTTCATATATTATCTATTTTCTAAGATGTGGTCACACTAAAATTAAATTAAACAATAAATTATTAATATTTACTCCAATTTTATATTATACATTATTGAGTTTTTATAATGTTTCATTTGTAATATTTTATGCTTAATGTGACACTAAAATAGATAGATTTTACATTAAATTTGATCAATTAGCTTAGATATTAGAATGAAAAATGACATTTTAAAAGACCATTTGATAATTTTTATGAAGAAAATAATTTCAAAGTATTTCATATGGATATAAATAATAAGGATGAATATATTACTTTATGAAATAAGCATTAAGTGTGTTTTTACGTTATTGGAAAATTAGCAAAATTAATTTTATATATGTTTTATGATTTTGTAATATTTTTTTACGTTTAACATATAAATATCGTGACATAAAAATTGGCCCCCTAAATTAAAATTATTGGTTTCGCCACTGATGACGAGACTCAGGGACTGGCAGTCGAGTGGCTAGTAACTCTCACAGCAAACGATCTGTTGTTATGCTCTCTCTCCTCAATAACAGCTAGTTTTGTCTTCATTGTCTCCATCTCACGGGTGGTTGTTTTAGTCGCATTCCAGTATTTTTCAATCACCACTAAATGCTCTTTTTTATAGGCTAAATTGCGTTGTTTTGTAGACTCTGTGATCATCATCTCTCTTAGTCCTCTTGCGTAACTTGGTTTATGGCCAAGTACCTCTTTGAAGACACTCACGACTACCTCATTAGTTTGCTTCTCTGGTTCTAGCGCTTCATATCTAGAAGCAATAGTATTCTACAAGTTAACATAATGGATAGATTAATAAATGTGTCAGGTTTGTATCTAATAATTTCACGTTAACCAAGCATAATATATATAACAAGCTTCGATATTAGTAAATATAAATTCTCACATATGCAAGCTTGGTGGCTTCTGTCACAAACTTGTCCTTCTTTTTAGACCAGTGGGTTACCTTGTAGAAATTCACCATGGTAGTGCGTTCAGAACGCTACATGTGTATATAAGTGTACGAATGCAAAATAAAATATAAATGAACATGAATGTAAAATGAAATATAAAATAGTACTATTAAATAACCATCAAACCTTTTGTTCTTAGACCCGCATGAAGGATTTATGACCACTTGTATGGTTAACCTTTTGCTTCTTCATGTTCTCCCGATTTTGAGTTGATATTTTCTGCCAATGCACACAAATATTAGGAATGCAAGCCAAAGTAATAAATACTTTTTATTATAAATTATGTTCATACCTTGAAGTGGTCGCTACCCCATCTCATGCATAGTTTAAACCAAACCATGGGAGCCACCAGACTACACACACTCGCTAATGCATCGTTCTCATTTGTGAATGAAGTATAAATCTTATGTAATTCGTGGTGGAATGTATTGAAGCACTTTTGAAGCTGTTTTGTCATAGCCAATCTATGGTTCTCCAATTCTCAGTTTAATTCAAAATCAAGCTAAAGTTGCCAAAAAAAAGTAAGTTAGACCAAATTGAAGGAGGCTAAAGTCGCCTATTCACATGGCTGACTTGGAGGCTGGGTCGAGTCATCTGAACCAATTGAAGGAGGCTAGGGTTTCTCGAAGGAACAAGTTAAACCCTACTTAAATCAAAAGCTCTAAGTTATAAGACCAAGTTCAAAGCTAAAATAGAACTTTTATCTTGTATTAATTGGCAAGAACACAGTGGATTTAAGGTGATGGAGGAGGCGATTTTATAAAACTAGTACATGCCAACAAATATCGCCTTGAGCCTGCAACAAAATCGAGGATTAGGAATGAGAAAAGGTGGAGATTCGCAAAATTTTAATAAATCATCCTTAAATTAACGAAATAGTATACATCAATACCTTTTGGGAAATTCGGGAAATGTAGCAAATCACAAATGCAGGAAGCACACGAGTTGTAGCATCTACTGCTTATGGCTATTCTCGGTGGAGGGACTATGAGCGATTTCGTGAGGGATGATGGGTTTTTCACCTGTTTGGTTCTTGGGAGTTTTTCATTGATTGGTGGGGGGGGGGGGGATATTAATTCGCGCATTCATTAAAATGATTTTTGTGGCGATTAAATTTCACCGTAACAAGTAAATAATACATTGTGACGATAGAAATAACTGTGATAAATCATCAATTCACTGCAATAAGTACTGCCACAGACCAATTTAATTGAAAAGTCTGTGGCAAAATTTGAATAGCCGTGAATAATTGGTATTTGCGGCTATTGTTTTGTAGTGGAGCATAAATCGCTGCAAATAACATTTTTTGTTGTTATGTCTTTTCGATTAGTTTGTGTTCCAGGAACTTATTGTAGAAACTTGGTTGCAAGGCATTTGTGGGAAGATAGCTTGCTACTTGCTAATTCTGCTTCTCTACTCTTATGCTTCAAAGTTTCAAACCTCTCTCTCTCACTATGTGTTTTTTTTGAAAGACAATTAAAAAAAAAATTGAATTGGACGCCAACATATTTCAAAACCACTCGTTTACTTGTTTGCTCCTACCTCAGCCTCTTTTATTATTTTTTTCTTTAAACCTTCTCTCCGACTGTTTATTTCAAACAATTAAAAAAATTAATTTTGAATTTTCTCATTTCTGATTTTTGAGATGAGATCGGTCGGTCAGTTACGAGCAGAAAAGAAGCTCTGCTAGCTCCTCGTCATCGGCTGTCAATTGTTCTCGTCAGCAACCCAAAATGGTAGAAATGTAATACAACTTTGAAGGCCGCCAACTGAACGTGGGTGATGGAGGTCAAACGAAGAACGTTGAGGCGGAGGGAAAAAAAATCCTAAGGTCATATTTGTTTTCAGAGATGAGATGAGATGAGATGAAAGTGGAAAAAAAAATTATTGTAAGATATTTTTTTAATATTAATTTTATATGAGAATTTGAAAAAGTTCATTTTTTTATTATATTTTGTATGAGAATTTGAAAAAGTGTAATGATGAGTTCGAGATATGTTTTGAGTTTTTTGTCTCATCCCCCAAAACAAACAGTAATATATTACTGTTTATATGAGAGCGAGTATAATGAGTATGGATACTCCCTAGCAATACTGTAAAGATATATATAATATAATTTGGCCATTTGGATCACGGCTGAATGCCGCACTTATCTTGTCTCTTTTCATGCTTGGATGCCGTAAGACACAATGACACCACCATACATATATATGCCTGCTTACTGCATATTTTTTATTATGGCATTCTTGTGGCATATAAATCATCGAATGGGCAAATGCCTAGTGACCAGATTATTTGGTTCATGATTGATTATTTGATGAAATAATATTTTTATAGATGAATATTGTGATGCCTCCAAATTATCCTTAAAATAAACACGGGAATCGAGACGTCGGGATGCTGAGAACACGCGTCACGCACCCCCAACGTCAACTGCTAAGTGTGTGAACAGTGAGATTCGTAAATAAAGCAGCGGATATTTATATCTAAGTACCAGAATATTTTTTTTAGAATTATTTCACAAACCAGTTTAATATAAATTCTCCAGCAGGAGATTTAATACAGTTATCCGAAAATCAAAACATAAAATACTTACATCAAAAGGGAATATTTCCCAAGAAAATAAATTATAACATAGTTTCTTTAACAGTGGAGCCGCCTCCTCAGGCTCAACTTCCTCGATCTCTGCATCCAAAATCTACGACGTAAAAAATGGCATTGCAGGTAAGTACAACCCAAACAAACCACAAGATATAAAATATACTCATGCAACAACAATACGCATGAACACAATACCATATGCATGAAACTTAAAATCATATTCCTCAAAATAAATGAAATAAACACACACCAAAATCTCAGTCGGCCCAAGATAAACTTCCAATAAAATCATCCATAATTTTCTAGAAAAAGATATCAGTAAATCCAATCATAGTGGACGTTACGTATCGCTGTCCATGTTATGATAAACACATAACACTAATCATAATGGGCGTTACGTATCGCCAACCCCATTATGACTCATACACACTCATTTCATAGCGGGCGTTATGTATCGCCATCCTCGATATAAAATACACACCCAATGACCATAACGGGCGTTATTTATCGCCATCTACGTCATGTCATCCACACACTATCAATTATAATGGGTGTTACGTATCGCCGTCCCCATTATGACTTACACACATTTTATAGCGGGCGTTATGTATCACCGTCCCCATTATGAAATACACACACAATGACCATAACGGGCGTTATGTATCGCCGTCCCCGTTATGTCATTCACACACACTGATCATAACGGGCATTACGTATTGCCGTCCCCGTTATGACTCAGTCAAAAATTATTAAAATTCATAAACTCAATAACCACATCTCATATTAAAATTCAACACCAAATATCCACATGATCAAGCGTGTAATTAGACAATATAAACCACAATACACAAAATAACCAACAATTAATAAATTCTAACATCAACCAATAATTCCCAACGTCAAACAAATACAATATTTGTCGATGCAAAAATATATTTAAATCTTAAAGTTTATTTGAAAAATACTTACAGTGGATAAAAACCGGATCATTGAGCAAATGCCAGTCCACAGCGTTCACAGCGAGTCACTTTGTACGTTGGGCTAGAGTACTCGGTTTGACACCAAAATTTAGGAAAATACTCATTCGAGGGTGGGGAATCTCATGAAGGTGGTGGTGTGGCGGTGCAACCACCAGAAAGGTGGCAGATCGAGCTCAAAATGGATGGAAACCCATTTTTGAGTTTGGGCTTGCACGAGGAAGGTGGGGCCACGAATGGAGGAGTTGAGTTAGGGGGTGGTCGACAGAGGCAGGGGAGTGTTTTGATAGCGGTGGTGAGGCCTACGGTGGCCGGATGGCGGCACAGTGAAGAATAACCCATTTAAGGACCCATTTCGGGTGGAGGAGTAAGTGGCTGAGTTGGGTGGTTTTGGGCGGTGGGTTATGCTCGTTGGAGTGTGGGGAGGTTGCTGGTAGGTCGCCGATGCCATGGGTGGCCGGCGGTGCCCAAAAAACACAAGAGAAGCCAAGATACCCATTTCGGATTCCATCTTACTGGCGGCATGGATGAACTCGCCGGAGTGAGGAGATGCAGGTGGCATGGGTGGTGTCGCCGGAAAGTGGCGCACGGCGGTGCTGGATGGAGAAGGGAGAAACGGCGAATAAGAGAAAAACAGGGGAGGGGGAGGAAACCGTGCGGGGTTGGGAGGAAAAAGCAGGGAAGAAGAAAAGAAAACGAAAAGGAAAAAGAAAGAAAAAGAGAAAAAAGAAGAAGAAGTTCAACTAGAAAAAGTGCACCACAAATTAAATAAAAGCCGACTGAAAATACTACAATACAATATCAATAAATAAAATATTTAAAACCCAATCAATAAAATAAATTAAACCACAACGCAATTTAATTACAAAATAATAATTAATATAAAGAAAGTACATCAATTAAAAATTAAATAATAAAATAAAGGAATTTAAGTCTAATCGTTAAAAGAATTATCACATTAAAATTAATAAGAAAAGTTACGCAACTCAATATAAACATGAAACAACGTAAAACTAAAATTAACTAACTAATAGATCAAATAACAATTTTAAACAAATAAAATACAACCAACAATATTAATAAAATAAATTAAAATAATCAATAACAAGAATAAAGACAAAATGTAAAATACACGTAATCTAGGATCTTACATTCTCCCCCCCCCCCCCTTAAAATAAATTTCGTCCTCGAAATTTGCTTGACTGCAACTAATAGAAACTCAATACCTCACCTACCAAATAGCTCAATACTCACTCTATGCATTTACACAATCACCTACTTTTCTTAAACACAAATGAATGTTATTCCATCATAATCGTATAGTCTCCAAATAAAATGTCAGATTTCAGGTTTACGTGTATTTTTACACGTTATTTTATTCTCGGTATTAATTATTTTAATTTATTTTAGTAATAATATTGGTTGTGTTTTATTTGTTTAAAATATTTATTTGAGTTATTCGTTAGTAAGTGTTAGTTTTATGTTGTTTTTATATTAAATGTTGAGTTACATTGTTTCTTTATTAATTTAAAGGTGAGGTAATTATTTTAATAAGTAAAATTTAATTTCCTTTATTTTATTATGTGATTTTATTTGATGTGCTTTCTTAATATTAATTAGTGTTTTATATTTAAAATGTTCTTTAAATTAAATTGGTTTATTGTTGGGCTTTAAATATTTCATTTTATTTATATTAAATTATAGTATTATCAGACGGCTTTTATTTAATTTATTGTGTTTTTCTAATTGGACTCCATTTTTCTTTCTTTTTCCTTTTTCTCTTTTTTTTTTTCTTTTCTTTTTCTCCCTTCTTCCCCTGCTTCCCTAGCGTGCGTGAGTTCCTCCTCCCCTGTTCACTCCTCTCTCTCGCCGGTTCTCTCATTTCCACCCAGGGCCGTCGTCGGCCACCCACCGGCGACACCACCTAGCCCAACCTTCCCCCCACATGCTGGCGAGTTCAATGGTACCGGTGGTGTCATCTCCGGCCACCCTACCGCCCCTACACAACCTCCTACCCGAAATGACGTCTGCTCAAGGATTTACATTTTTACCCACTGTAACTAATAGATATTCGCTTAAGAAAATATACCATATGCATCCGAATTGCTTTAATCCATATAAAAATTTTTGAAATTTGATAGAGTACATATTTTTATATGTACTTGTAGATACTTTAGGTATTTTATACACTTCAGGAATTTTTATATATATCATGGTCTAAGGATCCATATAAATATGCAGTGACCACATCCATCAATCGCATATCTAATCTTTTTGTAACAACCAGACTAATAAAAAATCTAAATGTGATTGCATCCATAACGGGAGAATATATTTCTTCATAATTAATTCCGGGTTTCTGCGAGAAACTTTGTACGACAAGCCATGTTTGTACTACACAATTTTATTTTTCTTATTATGTTTTCATATAAATACCCACTTATATCCAATAGGTATTACACTCTTTGGTATTTGGACAATAGGTCCAAATACTTTTCCCTTTGCTAGCGAGTTTAATTCAGTTTTAATAGCTGCTTTTCATTTTGGCCAAGCATTTCTACGTCAACATTCTTCGACGGTTCTAGGTTCACTTTCTTCATTATTTCTAATAATGTCAATGACCATTTTATATGAAAATATGTTGTCAACAACAGTTTTATTTCTATCTAAAATTTCTCCAGTACTCATGAAATGTATTGAGATCTCATTATTTTCAAGTACTTGTTCCTCTTCAGGGGAAAACATTTCATGAAACACATTTTCAGGAGGTTCCATTTCAGGAGATTCTTGGATAGAAGATTTGACATCTTTAAGAGCATCAACTTTATTTGTAGCCTGTATTGTGGGTATTGATTTTTCAGGAATACCAAATTCATTTTGTATCTTTTTTCTTCGGAGAATTTTTTCTTTTATATCAATAGGTCTTCCACGCTTCAGACGTGTCTTAGACTCACCTATTATTGTTTTGATAACTTGTCTTTCAGGAACTTCAATTCTTGTTAGAGCATTAACAACAGGAATATTAAATTTTACTAAATTTATATTGTCAATAAATATATCCGGTAATTGTTTTGAATACCTTGCAAAGGAATTTGCAAATGAATAATCTTCTGAATTTCTAGTTTACATTTATTAATAGGAGAATCAAATTGAGATATAGCTTTATTATCTCAAGTAATTTTTGTCGTGCTTTAGGCACTGACTTTTCGTTACCCAACAATGGAAAAGTAGTTTCCGTCAAAATGAAAATCCTCAAAATGTGTTTTAAACATATCCTTTATAGGTGGTTCAAGGTATCTAATAATGGATAGATAATCAAAACCAACATATATCCAAAATCTACATTGATGGTCTATTTTTGTACGTTGTGGAAGTGCAATTGGAACATATACATCACATCCAAAAGTACAAACATGAGAAATATTTGGTTATTGACCAAATGCAAATTGTAATGGAGAATATTTATAATATGCAAATGGTCTAATTCAAATTAATGATGCTGCATGAAATATAGCATATCCCCAAGCCGAAATAGGTAGTCTTGATTTTATAAGTAAAGGTCTAGCGATTAGCTGAAACCTTTTGATCAAAGATTCAGTTAAATCGTTTTGAATGTGTGTATGAGCAAAAGAATATTCAACATCTATTTTTATTGACATGAAATAATTATAAAAAATTTGAGATGAAAATTCATTTGTATTATTCAATCGAATGATTTTAATTAGATACTCATGAACTTGTGTTCGTAATTTGATTATCTAAATAAAAAGTTTAGCAAATGCAATATTTCTAGTAGAAAACAGACAAACAAGTGACAATAGACTTGATGCATCAATCAAAATCATAAAATATCTAAATGGTCTACTTGATGGATGAATAGACCCACATATATCTCCGTGAATCCTTTGTAAAAAGGATAGAAATTTAATGATGACTTTTGAGAGAGATGATCTGATAATCAACTTACCTTAAGAACATGCAGAGCACAGATATTCATTGGGTAAGAGAATCTTTTGATTTTTTAAGAGATGCTAATATGAATTATCAATGATTTGTCTCTTCATTATTGATCTTGGATGTCCAAAGCGATCATGTCAAGTCATAAATACTTTGGAGTCAATGCACTTCTGGTGCACTACCATATATGATTTAATTGTTTTCATCTTTATATAATACCATCCAGTAGAGAGAGCAAACAATTTTTCTAATACAAGTTTCTGGCCTGATATTATTTTAGTAATGTGAAGATACTCTTTATTATCTTCATTGGTCGTTTCAATATGGTAATCATTATAACGTATATATTTAAAATTCAATAAATTTTTTCTAGATTGTGAAAAAAATAAAGCATCATTAATACAAAATTTTGTAACATTAGATAATATAATGTAAGCTCTTCCAGAACCATCAATTAAATTATTTGATGAACCTGATATGGTATGAATATAGGTTTTGCTTAGTGTTAGATTTTGAAAATATTTCTTATCTTTGAGAATTGTGTGAGTTGTAGCACTGTCAGCCGAACATACATCTTTATCATTCAACTCAGAGATAAAAAAACTCATCAATGTGATACATGATTATAATAAATATACAGGATTTTTATTACAAATAATAAAGAAAATACATTAATTGAGTGGAACAATTCCATCTTCAAGTAAGTGATCAATTATACCATCAAAATCTTTAAAAAAATCACAAATATTAAGATGAGTGATATTTACATCTACTGAATCTAATGAATCATCTGATAGTTCTACTAAATTTATTTTAAACCTTTTATTCTTTCATTTTTTAGATGTTTGATATAAATCAATCAAGTGCTTGGCCATACGACAAGTACGTGACCAATGTCCAGTCATATCACATCTATGGCATACCTCTTCACTGCTCTTTGAAAAATTATTTTGAGGATTTTTACCCTTTTCTGAATTGTACAACTTTTGGTGATACGGTATATTATTATCCCTTTTAATGTTATCACTTCTGGGACTAATATTTTTATAATTTTTCCTACTACGTCCAAACCACTGATTTTTTTGAAATAATGCATTATTCGTTTATGTGAATGATGCAATTCTATTTCCATTCATTTTAGTGAATGATATTGAACCAGTAGGGTGTGACTGATAGTTTCTTAATAAAAGCTTATTGTTCTGCTCAGCTACTAGAAGACATTATATAAATTCAGAATATTTCTTGAACTTTCTCTCTTGATAATGCTGCTATAGGAGCACATTTGAGACATAAAAAGTAATAAATGTCTTCTCTAGCATATCATCATCGATTATTTTTTCACTGCATAATTTTAGTACTGAACTAATTTTAAAAAGTGTAGATATATATTCACTAACACTTTTAAAATCTTGCAATCTTATGGACAACCATTCATAACGAGCTATTGGGCGTATGACATTTTTATGGTGTTCATACATCTCCCTTAAATTATTCCACAAAATAAAATGATATTTTATTGTAAGATACTCAGTTTTTAATTCTTAATAAAGATGGTGGCGAAAAAAAATCATTACTTTAGCACGATTCTGTAGGGACGCTTGATTTCCTTCTTTAATTGTTTCTCCCAGATTCATAGCATCAAGAATCCATGCTAAATAATTTTTTCCAAATATGTCAAGGGCAACGAATTCCAATTTTATAAAATATGACATTTTCTACACATATAAATAATGAAATAAATATGTGTATCGCAGAAACATATTTATAAAATCACGTAGATTTAATCAATAAAATATTTAATATATATATATATATATCAAAGACTACAAATAATATATTGAAAAACTTACTTGAGAAATAAGACCACTAGTTTCAAAATTGGTAGAATCGTCGTGCTGATAACATATTATAAAATTTAAAAAGAAACTACTATTACAAGAGAAGAAAATATTTGAAATTCTTAAGAACTGAAATTTTTTTCGTTTTATAAATTTTCTTATGAATTTCAGAACGATTAAAATTCATATTTATAGACATTGAAATTATTATGTAAATTACTGTGCAAGACTTAAAATAATAGTAGTGAATCATTCACATAAATTATTGATGGGGAGGAGAAGGCGACGGCCGCCCCCAATTATTTCTTTCATAACATTTTTAATTTTGTCTTTTGATTAATTGCATAAATTACATTAATGTAGTATAAACCAAGTTAAAAGTTAAAGCATCACCATTTGCATAAATTACCATGGAATTAAAAAGATCAATTAAAATAATTACCATCGAATTAAGTACAAATCAAGTACTCCATCCAAAAAAAAAAAAGTATAAACCAAGTACTCAAATAATTTCTCGTTAGCCATGTGTAGCAAAAATCAAAAGTCATTGATATTTTTTTCATTATGCCTTTTTGATTTTGTCTTTTGATTGGACGTTTGATTTTTTATCCTGGAATATATTTAAGAAGTTCACCTCTTATCCAAAATAATTCTTTTTAAGAATCTCAATCAATCAGGATCAGGCAGTTCTTTGCTTTCTCTCTATAATTTCCAACCGATTTAACGAACTGCTGCTTGCATTGTAACTTTCCAATTATGTAAATTTCAATTTTATTGGACAACGTGTCGATCCTCACTCCATTAGGCCCAGATTGAAATTAATATCCGCCCATTACAAAAACAACAGAAAACAAACCCAAGCATCGATCGGCCCGCTTCAACTCATGAGAGATGGGTGAAGAGGATGTAAAATCTCCTGTCGGTCTGGGCCCGATTAGGAGAAATGCTCATGTCCCCCTTAGGCTGGGCCGAGTTTTTGTCAAAAGCCAAGATGTTTAAATGGCAAACTTGATACGTGTTGAGGCCTTGGGCCCAGGCGAGAAGAAAGCCTAGAACCAGGCCTATGAGTACTATCAATCGTTCTTACTAAAATTTTCTTTTAAAAATATAAATTACACACATATAAAAAAAGTTTGATTATATTTGATTAAAAGTAAAAAAAAAAAGAAAGTGAGGAGAATGAAATAAAAATATTTTTTTTCCACTTGTGAATAGTATTTGGAGGGTTACTATTTACAAATAAAAAAAAATACTTTTATTTCTTTTTTCCTACTTTTAATTAAATATGATTAAACTTTTTTAATATATGCGTAATTTGTACTTTTTAAAATTTGTTTTTACCAAGAACTAGTGCTCTTAAGAAGCCAATACAGAATGATTAGGCGCCCATATTCAGGCTGACATAGTCATCCATGATCGAGCCATGCTCTCAAGGACATTTAACACACGCACAGATAGCCATAAATTATTTTATTACTATTTATAGAATTATCATATTATCTCATATTCCACACAACCCTAAAATGAAAGGTGGGGGTGATTGGTGAACGATCGACCTCAATGATTTTCTTATAATCAAAACTTGAAAAATGGGAATCAAATTTGAACGAGTAATGTTACTTATTATGATAATATTATCCCTTTTGGCTTTCATTATTGTTTTCTTACCATTCCATTATGTGATATTAAATAATAAAAAATTATTTATTATATTCCACTTGAGAATAAATCATTGATGCTACATTAAAAGATTGTTAAGAGGATAATGATAAAAAAGATAGTGAACATAGTGAACATAGTTACATAAGTAGCTGTTTATAAAATATCATAGATATATGCGTATTTGTTTCTATAATAGAACTATATATATATATATAAGCTTGGCTTTTTTTTTTTTTAAAACAAAATTACAAAAGTTTGTATTAATATCTAGGGTTGTTCTGGAAAAAAAATACAAATTAACAAAACAAAACTTCTTTCAGAGTAATAGTCCATCGTAATTTCATGAATTAGTAATTACCAGTTTAGTAAAGTAAGTCTATCATGACCAAATTCAATGCTAAGTTTTACATAGGATCCTAAGATATTATATATATATATATATATATATATATGTGTGTGTGTGTGTCTATCATAATAAGTGACTATTTATTGCCTATTTAATGCTTTTTTTTCTTTTTTTTCTTTTTTTAATTTTTGTTAAATTTAACTCTATTCATTTATCTATATGAATTTTGAAATGATGTGATTCTTGAAATTTAATGTTTTAATTTAAGTTCTGAAATCTAACCCTTCAAAATTAAAAAAAAAAAAAGCATATTCCATTCAAAAGTAAAGAATCATTGTTCCTTAATGGTCCATACTGATTTCATGAACAAAATACTATTTGCGGAGGAACATCTTATATAAGTAATGAGAAGATTAAGGGACCAAAATTATGTAGTACCAGAGTCTTTCATTTTCCGACACCCAGAACTTTTGGGAACCAACAGCCAACCGTCTAATGGGCGGTTGCTACACTGCTGTAGTGAACCATCTGTGTGCATTGTTAGGGTAAAATAAATTAAAAAAAATTTTAATCATTTTTTAAATATTTAAAAAATAAATTAAAAGATTTTTTAATCATTTTTTAAATATTTTTAAATATTTAAAAAAATTCAAATTCAGATTTTTTTTTATAGGAACTTAATCATTAAGTCTTAAAAAAAATAGAAAAAAAAAGAAAGAAAGAAACGGTGCGCGCCATTAATTAATATTGTCCCTATCTAATACCTTGCTTTGAACACTCTAATATATATATAGTTCCAAAAGTTGCAAATGAACACTTTAATCAATGTTTTGAATACTGTATCAGTGGAAGTATCGGTCAAGTCATTGAAATAAAATATTTCGATATCGATAGCATTTTCTATACCATTTCGAAATAAGTTATACATAAATAAATTAAATATATAAATACATCTATAAATTATATTTCAAAATAATAATCAATATATGAATAAATTATATATATAAATACATTTATGTAGTTAATTTAGTATGAATTGAATTTAAAAAATAGCAAGAACTAAAAAAAAAAAGTGAGAGGTTGAAACTCGGTATGGCAAAAAAATCGTTCAAAACAAAACATGCATTTTTTTGTACCAGACAGCGGCTAGTATGGCGCATTTTGGCCGGTACAACTGGTACCGATATGAGATTAAAAACATTGCCTCCTATACCCTACTTTCATTTATCAACTTACAAATCAAATATAATAAAGTGACCTCATTTTTAGGAAAATTTTATACACTATATTATTATAATATTTTTATTTATTAATTAATATATGACATATTTATTATCATTAAATAATTATTTATTAGATATTTTTTATCATCTAATGATGATAAATTTTTTTATAAGTAAATTTAATAGTGATGAATGTTTCATATCTTATTTAGTGAAATGAAAATAAAATTAGAGAAAATATATGGGGCCCTGTCTTTGGGGCCCCTTTGCGCCCCCATGGGACTTTTTAATTAAAATAAAAAATAAAAAAATTACATATATTTTATCTACATAGATTATTTTATTATTTAAAAAAAATGGATTGAATAAAAGTGTAAAAAAAATTTACACTATAGAGACGCAAAGGGACCCCATAGAATTGCCCATAAAATTATAGTTTGGTGTATAACATTACTTGATATATGATACAAGAGAAAGTCTATTTGTACATGAGTTTGGAGACGCATTGTGTACACGTATATGAAATGGGACGTTTTACTGTGTTTTTGCTTGGATTCATTATTTTATTTTTGAGAAAATCTTCTGACCACCACGTAGCCTTCTCCACCCTCCCCCTCAAACGAAATCAAGTTCCTTACCTCTTTCCTCTCTGCTCTAAACTTGGTTGATCTTCAACTCTTCCGTAAGATTACTCTATAACTTTTTTTTCATATTTTCGAATGTAGAAGACGCAGCTTTCCTTATCTATTATTTCTCTTTTTATTTTCACTTATGAAAAAGAAATACTCCTTCTATCTTCTCGTTGAAATCATGGAAGCTGAAATCTCACAGTTTTTTTTCTTATTCTTTTTCATCCGACTTCTCCTCCATTTAAAAAATATCCAAATCCAAACATACTTAAAATTGCAATCACTATTATTAGAAATCTAGTGACAGAGAAGGTTTTCAATTCCTAAATCTTATTGGTAGATATGCAAGCATTTTGTCTGGGCAAACATTTCCTTATTAATGTGTTTTGGGGAAAAAATTGTCCTAGTTTGCTCGTATCGATATTAGAAGCCTTCGAGAAGCTGGGTCTTGATGTGCACGATGCTATGATTTCTTGTTCGGACGTTTTCTAGCTTGAAGCAGCTGGAGGAGAAGTAAGGAGTTAAGATTTTTTTTTCCCAAGTGATTGATCTATGTGGGATACCATACAAACATTGAATTCTTGACCTGTATGAACTTCGCCCCACCTGTTTTATCTGCAAACTCGCTCTTTGTTTTATCGAAGCCCTCGTTGACCATTCAAGCAAAAAACCCATCGCGAAAACTTCCCTCTCACTCTTAGATAGGACTGGTGATTTTACAATGGCTGGAAATCATAAAGAGCAATTTCCTGGAGTTCTTGGAACGAGGACGCTATGAAATTTGGAAGTTTTTTAAAAAGCACAAAAAGCTCCCGATGAACTACCCTTTGATTTTGTTTTTCTGCTTGTTCCGATTCTCTCACGCGGATTTTGCTCTCAATTTTGATTTCTCTCTCTCTTCAACTGTTGTTCTTAATTTTTTAAATTACGTCAATGTGTGTGCACCGTGTACATAATGCCATGTGTACCTAGCACTTCTCAATGCCATAAAACTCACTTTATATCTTTAACATGATTTACCCACTATAGACCCTAAAATTCATACAAGAGCTCTAGAAAATGGGATTTGTTTGTTTTCACAAATATTTTTAATTTATTTTATTTAATCATTATAATTTTTTTAAATTTTTATATAAAATAAAATAAATGGTTCAACTTTTTCAAATTTCAATACAAAAATAATATTAAAAAAATATATTCTAACAATATTTTATTTAATTTTTAATTTTAATCTTGTCTCAACTCATCTTATCTACAAAAATAAATCAGACTCATTTATGTCATGAGATGAAAAAAGCGATCATATTCCATCATTAAGTATGCTCAAATATTCACATGATTCCATAAGAAAAACTCCTACCATTGAAAAGTCATTTATTTTGATTTGAACTTGCTTGATTCAAATTTTGTTATAGCTAGTGAATTTTTTTTTTGAGGATCATGAAGAGGGACATCAATAGAGAGATCTGTGAGGGGGAAATTTGCCAATGGGCCCAAGCCAGCCATTTGTTGCATTAGAAGATAAAAGGGGATCAGAGCACATGGGGGGAGACTGGCGGATGATGGGACTGAAGGGAAGACTAGCCAACTGATGCACGCAATCAAAGTGTAGTATAAAAAGGCCTCGGACAGATGAAACAAGGATGGACTCTCTCGACAATACGGCTTCCCCTTTAATCTTCTTCGTCTTCTTAGAGGAACTCAAGAACTCCAACCGACATATTTCCTCTATAGATTTATGTATATTTTTCCTGTACAGTGTGAGTTATGAGAGACTGTAAAAATATTTATTATAGTGGATTCCATTTCCTAAACCCCTGTAGATGTAGGTCTTATGCCGAATCACGTAAATGTTGTATTCTTCTCCATTTATTTATTTGTTATTTGCGCACGCGCAGCTGCATCGGAGTCTCGTTGGGAGCTTCAAACGATTCCGAATGAAGTCTAACTTGCACTAGTAAATCGAAAATGATTCTTTCTCCTATCCTTACTAGTATATCCAATCGACGTATTTCCTCTATAGATTTATGTATATTTTTCCTGTACAGTGTGAGTTATGAGAGACTGTAAAAATATTTATTATAGTGGATTTCATTTCCTAAACCCTTGTAGATGTAGGTCTTATGCCGAATCACGTAAATGTTGTATCCTTCTCCATTTATTTATTTGTTATTTGCGCACGTGCAGCTGCATCGGAGTCTCGTTGGGAGCTTCAAATGATTCCGAATGAAGTCTAACTTGCACTAATAAATTGAAAATGATTCTTTCTCCTATTCTTACTTGTTGGCTAATTTTTATCGCGTCAACAAGATGAAAGTACGTATGGGAACCAATTTGCCTACATTCAAAAGTCATAGGATCCAAATCTCTGATATCTTGCTAATTTCAAGATATATTCGACGAGATTAAAAAAAAAAGGAAGGAATAAAGTCGGCACTTTTTGGAATTCCTTTCCTTTATTCCCGCGCAGTACGAACAACAATAAGAAACGCTTGATAGTTGGCCAGCTCACTTGATTCCACCCGCCGGCCGGCTGCTTTATTGAAAAAAGTTAAATTAATATTACTTTCAAAATATATATTTTATTTTCTGAGATTATTCAAGACATAAAAGATAAAGCTGAAAACCAAGGACATCCAAATGTGTCGAAATAATATAATTTTCTCCGATATTAAGCGTTTCTTATTGTTGTTCGTACGTGCGTGGGAATAAAGAGGAATTCCAATAACTGCCACTTAATTTATTCCTTTTAAAAAAAAAAAAATCTCGTCGAATATATTTTGAAAGCAAGATATCAGAGATTTGGTTCCCAGAACTTTTGGATGTAGGCAAATGTAGGCAAATTGGTTCCCATACGTACTTTCATCTCGCTATTGATGTCCCTACTCTTCATGATCCTCAAAAAAAACTTTTCTGCTAAAACTTGGTGGGGTGCTAGTAAATTAACTGTTCCAACTGTAAATTTATGCAGTAAAATGTAACCACCTTTTTTAATCAATGGTAAAATGTAGCATCCTTTCTCTGCCTATCCAAATTCGAGAGAGATTCTTGTTTTTTCCTATTTATATGTTTGGATATACGTAACATATTTCTCTATTGGTTTTTTGGCACTATTTCCTATGAAAGGGCTATCTGGAAATAAGTTTTTTTTTAGTGCATATGGCATAATTGGCATGTAAGATTTAAATTTTAAAATTTATCTTTTGAATTAAATTAAACCATATAAATGATATGCAGTGTAAAAACTTTCAAATAAATTTTTTTTTTAAATAACCTAAATTTATTAAGTTTTTATTAATTTTTTCCTAAATAGAATAATATAAATTAGATAAATAACATTAGTATCAAACAATAGAACTCAAACTGCAAACAACTAAATCATAAGAAGAGATCTCTTAGTTTTTCTCTCTACCCAAGTGAGAACTTCTTTTTACTATTGCCAGGATTTCTTCCCATCCATTAGGCAGAGGAGGGTTGGAGCTTCGACTCCACCCACCTCCTCCCCTAGCCAATTGTGGTAGCCTATTTTCCTTTCATGTTTGGACTACTTTTACTATTTGTTGTCTTAGTTTTTTTTCCACATTGTCGACAATAAGTTGATTTTCGGCTTTTCAATGAACATCGACCAACATGCTCTGCTTTTTTTTAAATCTCCAGTCGCTTATCTTCTAGTTTATAGAAGGTTTTTGCACATTTTTTTGGCGCATTCGTCACATGTGCGGCTCATGCCGTGCACGACATGCATGAGCCATCTCGTCCTAGAGCTACTTCTAACAGCACATGTGGCCCCCAAGAATTAGAGACTTTGAATCATTCGGATCTGACCCTCCATTCCACTCTAATGGTGGTGCGTGCCCTGCAAGCGCCGCCACAACCTATGTTGGCCCTCCACTGGCAACTCGACTCTATTTCAGGCTACTATCCTACGTTTTCACTTTTTTGAAGTGAGGATCAAGTGAAAATGGGCGTAATAGTCTCTTCCAATTAGTCCAGACCAACAAGATGCAGCATACCTCCCTTTATTGTGACTTTTAGTCACAGTAGTATAGCCTGTTTTATCAGATCATACAAAAATTGCTTCAAAGTGGCAGCCACTAATGGGACATGGGTGGGAGCCATTTACTTGCTCTAGATCCATTTTCTCCTCTTTTTTGTGATGTATCTGTTGATTTTGGGATGACTATAGTGGACTTCTACTCTACTAAAACTTGTATCTAATAATCTATTAGTTTATCTAATAAAATGCTAAACTTACCTAAAAAAAAGCCCAACAGTTAGTTGTGGCCGACAAAAATATATAGAAAAACTATTTCAGATTGGATTCATATTCAAATCTCTCTCTTATAAATATGAAGCCTCATTACACTCTCTTAAATATGAAGCCTAATTTCATTTGAATATGTAGAGAATAAATTTGAATTTCTGTCCCAAAATTATAGACTATTTAGGGTTGTCAAACAATACATAAATTGATAAGAGAAAATAATAATAAATGCCCAACCTTTTATATAATTATGTTTTAGAAAGAGTGTATTTATATAAGGAAAATAATAGACATACAACTTTTTTTACAACCTTTTATACAATTTTTTTTTTTTTTTTTGGTAACCAAGCATAACTTTATTCATAACTTCTGAAAAGAACTACAACATAGAATCTGACCAATTAATTTGTACAATACAAGTAGGATAAGAATCCCACCAATTTATCAAGTCATCTACATTCCATGCATTTTTGGCCATCCCATGCACTGCTTCATTACAAATACGGCCATTGTTTTAAATGCAACATACATGAATTCATAAGCTGCTTAATCTCTGAGGTAAGATTCTCTAGCAATGACCTTGACACCCCCATTTTGTTTCACTTCAGTCACCATAATCAATGAGTCACTTTCAATTTGAAGTTCCAGCATGCCAAAAGGAATGCATAATTGAAGTCCTCTCAATATAGCCAACATTTTAATCTCCAAAGGGTCATTAATAGCATTTTCTTTCTTACTAGCATAGAATAGAACTCCTCCATTTTCATCCCTTAGAACCATACTCACCTTGCAGTCCATCGATCCTTAAAAAGAACTCCATCCACATTAAGCTTCAATACTCCAACAGGTGGAGGTGACCATTTGCAACACTTCACAACACTATGTCCCATCTGTTCTTGTACATCTAGATGGGCCATGTAAACTAATAAAGCATTCTCAATTGCCTATAATGGACTCATAATAGTTTCCTCATTCATCATCTTGTTTCTTTTGAACCACATACCTCATGCAATTAAAAATAGCCTTTCCAACTCACCATTCATGCTTTTGTTATTTAACTATTATGTCATTTGCATTAAATCTATTTTGTTTCCCAACCTTATAATATCATGGAGTTGAACTGACCATCATCCTGTATACTAAGGTAGTTCAATAGAGCATGATTTGTATCTTCTTCTTCTCCATTACACCACCTACACGAGGCATACACAATTACTTTTCAAAATTTCAAATTCTTCAATATAGGCAATCCATTTCGACAAGCCCTCCATGCAAATACTTTAACTTTGTTAGATACTTTCATCTTCCAAATTTGTTTCCATAACTTCCTTTGATTATGAATCTCAGGACATTCACCCTCCTGAGCTGCTTGTCTATGCAAATGAAATACTTTATAGCCACTTCTCACACTATAAACTTCACTGGTCTCATGCTCCCAAGGTAATACAGTTAGGCCTTGAATCTAAACTCAAAATGATCTTAAAGATTTTTGTTGCTTCACGAGGAGGAATTAACCATTAATCCTATCCACATTCCACAATTTTGTTTCACTATCAATAAGATTGTCCACAGTAGCATCTAGTAAATCAGTTGTCACATTTGCAAGAGTTGAAATAAGTTGATGTTGTGACAATCAGTAATTAGACTCAATCTTTATAGATTTCCCATTACCCACTCTCCATCTACACCCTTTCAGTAACTTAGTTTTTGCCTTCCATATACCTCTCCAAACTAGAGATGGAACAACATTTAGCCTAGCCTCCATGAAACTAGAGTGTGGAAAATACCGTACTTTGAAAACCTTATGCAATAAGGATTCCTCATCTATGATAGTCCTCCAACTTTCTTTGTCAAGAAGAGCCAAATTGAAAGTTTGTAGGTCCTTAAACCACATCCCTCCATTACATTTTGCTTCATATCTTCTGCCAACTTATCCATCTTATCCTATTTTCTACCTTCCCTTGACTTCACCAAAAATTAGCCATTATGTTCTCAAGTTTAGTGAAAAGAGTTGTGGGAAGTTGAAGCAACTCAGTGAAAAGAGCTACAGCTTTAATCAGAATTTTCTTACTCCCTTTAGACAACAATTTCTCTTTCCAACCTTGAAGCTTGGACCAAACCTCATGCTTCTTGTTTGAAAATGCCCTTTTCTTTTCTCTACCAACCATAGGAGGGAGACCAAAGCACTTCTCTTACTATTGATGGCCTTGAACATCCCAAAAGTTCAAGATCTCTTCTTGTTGACTAAGAGTCAGATTTTTACTAAAAATTATTGAGATGTTTTCTCTATTAACTTTCCGTTCTGAGGCATGTTCATATAGCTAGAATAGGTGTTGTCATTTTTGGTTAGTCACCATATTTACCCTACAAAAGAGAACATTATCATCTACAAATAGAAGGTGATTTATTTTTGGAGCCCCTTTGCAAATGCTTATGCCTTCAATGTGTTTTTTCCTTCCAACTTGCTATAGTAAGGATATTAAGCCTTCTATACACAATAGGAAAATGTAAGGGGATATGAGATCTTCTTGTCACATTCCTCAAGTAGTATAGATTGGACCTTTGCGCACTCCATTCACCAACATAAAAAAAGAGACTGAGTTGACATAGAGTATAACCAACTGCACCAATCTTTCATCAAATCCCATCTTTAGCATCACCCTTTCTAAAAAGCCTCACTCAATTCAATCGTATGCTTTACTTATATCAAATTCCAAAGACAGAAAACCAAATTTGCCACTTCTCTTCTGCCTCAACTAATGAATCATTTCATAGGCCACAATCACATTATCTGTTAAGCCTCCCAAATACAAAAGCACTCTCAGTGAGTGAGATCAAAATAGATAAAATGCTTTTAATTCTGTTAGCAATGACTTTGGAAATTAACTTGTATGTAACATTGCATAAACTTATAGATCTGAAATAGACACAACCTTAGGCCACTTCTTTTTCGGGATTAATGTGATAAAAGTATGATTTATACTAGATGGAAAATGTCTGACATTAAGGACCCTTAAAACTGCAGTAGTAACCTCTTGTCCCACAACAGTTCAATATTTTTTTTTTATAAAAAATTGGTGCCATGTCATCAAGACTTAGTGCTTTAGTGAGATCCATTTGCCTCTTAGCCACACTAACTTATTCATTTGCGAAATGACTAGTTAAGTGAGAATTCATTTCTTGGTTCACCATGCCTTCAAGTCCTTCCAGAAAATGTATATCTTCTTGCTAATATAAGGCCTTAAATAGGTTATTGAAGTATTTTAATATGATATGATCCTTCTTATCATTTGTTTGCCACACACCATCTTGATCCCTTAATCCCTTAATCAGATTCTTCTTTCTCTTTTAAGTAGCTTTACCATGAAAGAATCTTGTGTTTTTGTTCTGTTCTTTTAACCAAAGGACCTTAGATCTTTTCTTCCACATTAGTTAATCTCTTTCTAACCATTTCTACAATTATGCCCTTGCATCTTGGTGCTCGTCTCTTCTATAATAATAGGGATCCATCTGTTGTAGCCTTTGAATTTTCACTTTGGCATGTTCAATATTTCTCTTCACAGTACCAAAGGTATTTTTGTCCCAGACTTGCAGCTTTTCACCACAGGCTTGAATCTTCTTTATGACAGTATCGAAATCCCTTTCACTTAAGAGCCCATTCGAAGTTTTCTTAATCACTTGTTTGCATTCCTTAGAATCAACCCACATAGCCTCAAATCTAAATAGCCTTTGCCCTCTTTTGTATTAATGAATAGTTTGCATCTTCAACACAGTAGGCACATGGTCATAATAAACCGACGCCCCACATAACTTGTGAATTGTCCATCACCTTCCTACCCAACCACAACTAACAAGAACTTTTGCCCAATGTCACCATTGACTTAATGAAAAAACTGGTGCACCACCTTTAGTTTTCTCTAGAGAGAAGATTTAGAGAAAACTAGACAGAGGACTATAAAATTTGTTTTCAATTATTGTTGAACTCAAGATTTCAAGTTTCATATAATTATATATCTATATATGAATTTTGATGATAGTAAATGAATTCAAGCATAAAGAAGTCTCAAAATTAAGTTGTCTACATAATGAAACCAAACACATCAATGAATCACGATTTATTTGAAAATTTGAAAAGTGATTAGTTTTCTTTTTGCTATATGCAAAAGGTAGATCAATTTATTTGATACTCTTTTGACATATGCAAAAGGTAGATAATTTGTTTTGAAATTTTTAAAAAATAAATCATATACATTTTGTTATATGCAAAAAATAAAAAATTAGGTTTGAAAATTTTGAAAAATAAATAAGATTGTTGTTGATAATTGCAAAAAGGAGAAACTTTTATTTCAAAAATTTGGAAAGTGAGTAATGCTTATTTTTGACATGTGAATCTTTTTAAATTTGAAAATGAAGTCGTTTATGCTTATAAATAGCTCCATTAAAATTTAAAAAAAATATAATAAGAGCGTACACATATCAATTATTAGTTTTGCAACATTCATTCAAAGTTTATAATCTCTCTTCTCTAAACATTAAACATTAACCATTGTTCATTTGAGTAAGATATAGTTTACGCTATATTATTCTTATTTCATTTATTGATAAATGTTTTATAATAACTTATTCACTATCAGTTATAGTATCAGTAAAATGGTGTGTATAACTTTTGTGCATGTAAAATGTGTTCTATATAGGAAATAGTTGAATCACCACGTATGAGGTAATTGTAAGTGTAGAGAGTGTTCTACACGAATTTTTTGTAGTAGTATTATTCAAAAGTGTAATAGATTTTTATCTCTATCTGAAGGATATTGAATAGTGAATTTGAGAATATTAAATGAGTAGCTTAAGGTAAGGACGTAGGCGGTGGGGTTAAATCTCGTTAAAATACCGACTTTGCTTCTTTGTTAATCATCTGGGCAATAATTATATTTTAAATGAGATGCCTTTTTGTAAAATAACTTATAAAAGCATCATCACTCATATATAAAGCAAATCAGTGATGTTACTTTTATAGTTTATTTTATAAAACTACCCTTAATTCAAAATATAATTATATAAATTAATGTTGTAAAAATGGTAGTATGTCTATCGCTTTCCTTAACCAAAACTTCTCATAAATCTATACATAGTATTGTATGCAACTTTCATTACTTCAAAATCTTCTGAGTGAAGTGAGAAGAAGTGGACTTGATTTTGAACCCAAAATTCCCAACAGGACTGTAAAAAATATGCACACTTGACCATAATTTTTTGAAGAGCACTAAATGTTGGGCAAATTTGCCAAATCTCTTGAGTTTTGATGCTTCAAGCAATTGTAGTTGGTTACATTTGGATACATCCCTCGTATTTTCTTTTGGAATTGTTTCAGGACATTTGGCCTATTTAGGGTGAAATTATCCAAGTACCCCTAGCTATACAAGTGAATGCTAAACTAACACTGTTAGCCCAGATTAGTAATCAATCATAAAATATTTAAATAAATTAAACACAATATTTTCTTGTGAAGGAAAATCTTTTAAGAACTCCTCAAAGGTAAAATCCTACGGAATAACCAAATTCAAGAAAATCAATTTTATTGATTGAGAGTTTTACAAGTAAACAGTTTACAAAATCTTTGTAACTCAACACGTTTACCCAAGATACGTGACCCGCTTGTCTTCTACCGTAATAGGTAATCAGAACCTCTAACACTCTCCAATGCTTGGCTTTCCCATTTGGAACTTTCAGTGGTTGAACATGAACACTTCTACTCTCCCTTGAAGTATGCTCTCACTCAATCCCATGGATTGAGCCTTTTGGAAAAACCTTCGTTCAAGGTATTTTCCCTCACACGATCACTTGAAATTCTACCCAGATTTTCAAGCTCTCAACTCTTATGATTGTGCTCTTGAAGTGTTGTTGAAACCCTTAGTTGACTCCTCTATTTATAGGCAATGCAGTAGTGCAATACTTGTGTTGGAATAGGAATCTGCCGAGAGCTTTATCCAGAATTTCAGTCTATTATGTTGCTGACAATTTGTGAACAATTCGGACTGAATCACTTCAACTAGATATTTTCGAGTTTGGATTAGCTTTAGCTTCTTCATTTGAATCTTGAATTTTCATCATTTCAGCTGAATCTATGACTCGAAACTAAAATATGATTTTTGTAGGCTCTTATCTTATAATTTAAACAAGTTTGGATAAGAGTTACAATTAAAAATGCTTTCCTTATCGGATAACTCAATTTAAAATACTTCATTCTTATCGTATTAACTCCTAGAATCCTATTTAACAGTTACATTCATCCTTAGTTTGAATCTAAATACAAGCTCATCTAATCCTAACCAAACTCAAATTACATTTACAACCTCCACCTTTAGTTGATTTGATGACAAAGCATATATCGGATGAATGTGATTTTCACCTGCAAACACAACTAACCAACCATCATCAAAGATCTCATATAGCAAGTAATACTTCATAAAGAGAGTTTATCATAAACAACCTCATTTAAGTATTGTGAGTCTTTGCAAACCACAAATATTAGTTCAAAATAACAAAATAAGAAAACATCAATTCAACATTGCAGAATAAGATAGATGTATCATTGTTCAAATTACATTCTAAAATAATAAAAAACATTAAAAAAAAATTATGGTTGGTGGTGGGTTGTCAGCATTATGTTCACAATGCTCCTGCTTGCACTCCTTTCTGCTTCTCTTCACTCTTATGCTGTCAGTTTGCTTTCATCTCTATACTCCCCCATGTCTTGTCAGCAACTCAGCTAGAGGCTGAATTATCTTCATTTTCATGTGGGTTGACAGTCTTCAGCACTTGGTCCACATCCAGCACTACTTGTTGTAACCTGTCATTGACCTTCTCGATTTCTTCAACAAGGAATTTCTCCATTCTTCCCATTTCTCCACAAATGAGTCAAATTTTGATTAAAATACTTGCAATAGTTCAATCAATTCTGGTGAGTGGGTAGGGGTTTGATGATAGGAGGCGAACGCATCAGTGTGGGTTATCTTTTTCCCACTTATTGCTGCTTCTGACTTAGTCACTGTCTTAGAGGAATTTTTTCCATATATCTTCACCATGACCTCAGTGTTTCTTAAAGGAACCTTTGCAATTTGGGCTAATTTATATATAAGTCCAACAAATGGCAAACTTTTTTTGTCAGTAAGATCAGACCTGGCCTTTGAGATCACTTCAATGATATGTATAGAAAGATCAATAGGAATGCCCTTGACCAAAGCATACATAAAATGAGCATTTTTCAAGTGTAAGTCCAGTATGCCTGGATATTGGCCAAAGGTTTGTCAGCATGATCTTAGCCAAATATCTAAACTCAGGGAGCATAGACTTCATAGAGAGTCTATTAGACTTAAAAGGCCAAGAGGGAGTATTCGGTTCACAAATAGGTCCTTCATCTGGGTTTTAGATGGAGTGGCTATGCCGTTATAGGGATAACTAGGATTTCCTATAATTGGCAGACTATAGTGCTCTCTAACAGTTTCAGAAGTTATTAACATATCAACCCCCCTTACAATAGATGTGCTAATGTTATCTTTAACACTCAAAATCGCATTGGCATAAAACTCTCTCACAATCTTAATGTAAGGGGCAGGAGCACCCTCGATTCTTTTTTCCCATTTCCTATCAGCAAACACATGGAAAATAAACTCAAACTCAGGTTCATGAATGTCATTCAATGTTACCTCCATTTCTCCAAAGATTGTTCTCATGGAGAACACATTTTTGTATGCCTGCTCAACCTCCTCACTTATGAACTTTAAGGCCTTTAACCCTTTAGATGTGGGTTTGGAGGTGCTGCTGACTTTTGAAGGCACAGAACCTTTGTCTGGTGCCTTGGACTTTTTGGGAGAATTTGTAGGAGTTCTCAACTCTGCTTCCTCATCACTTGAGAAGATTACATGGGGGCTTTTTGTCGAACTTTGTATTTTTTGCTATCGATTTGTATTTCATCTGCATGGAAGCAAAAATAACACTTAAGCATGATAAATGCACAATATATCAAGATAGGCAGATTCTAATTTTCCCCGAAACCAAAACGGTCCCAATGAGCATACAAAAAGAGTTCCAACCAACCAATCAACATATGGGTTTGAAAACATCATAAATCACATATTCGCTCATGGATTCTTTTCAATCGAGGAAAATAGCAGGTCCTTGGTTCAGGGAACATACACGGGGAGGAATACGATGAAGACATTTTGAAAACAGCCAAACAGTTGTTCAAGAACTACTATTCGTCACCTTTTATAAAAAAAAAAAAAAAAACCTCAGAAAGCTTTTATATAAGCCCTTAATAGATTCCTGATTCCTAGTATAACTCAAAATCTAGTCTAATTTGATTTTTGAAAACAACCTTTCAAAAGTTGAAATCCCTAATAAATCCTAACTAGAGTCCTAATCCACCCAAAAAACTAGAGTCTGAAGGATACAAGAAACCTTTAAGAATTTGTTTTTGAGCAGAAAACTTACCTTGAGTGTGAATCAAAAAGCCAAAATCCTGAGAATGTGAATATGGAGAGTAATTGGCTCTTGTTGAGACGTGTAGGGGAAGCCAAAAAACCAGAATGAGGGAGAGAGTGAAACGGTAGAGTGATGAGGGCTGATGGATATGCGTAGTAATTGTGCAAGTTTTTGGTTTCCTGCCCACGTTTGGGACATGCATGCACGTGGGCCCTACCACTTTGACAGGTGGATGAGGTGAATTTCATGCCTTATCAAATTTGCATGCCCTTCTTTCTTTGTTTTCAATTTATTTTTGCTTAAAAATTTAAAGGATGAAAAAATTTTAAACAACCAGAAAAATTAAATAATCAAAACATTCAGGTATTTTTCATCCACAAAACTTGGGCCTTTTCGAATAAATTAGAGTCTAAGTTTTGTTACTCTCAACACTTTTCCCCTTATTTAGGACATGTAGTCCTCGATGGTCAGTCTTCACAATAGAGCACTTTTCTTAATTGGTGACCTACCAAGAATTCGTGTGTGTGTGTGAGTGAATAGAAAAAAACTTTCCATTTTTTCTTTTTTGCTTTAAGAAAGGTGAACTTTCTTTGAAAGACAAACTTTATGTTAGGGTTTAGATATCGAAAAAGACAATTCTCTTCAAGCATAAAGCCACATTCACTCTAATTGTTCATTTTGTATTGCCCATCTTTTTTCACAATGATTGGTGCATCGATTTTTTCTAGGACGTTTAGAGCTTAGATCCATGCACGAGTGTTCATTTTTTTCTGCAATAATTTTTGAACACCCGACTTTTTCTATAAGGATCGACCTTAAAGTAGGGAAAAATGAGGCATTTTCATTTTGGTACTAGGTTCAACTAGTTTTAATCAATTCAAGGTATAGACTCCCCCTTACTTTGAGCATTTTATGAGTATACGTATGTTGTCAGTAATTTGTTAGGAGTTCAAAATTTAACTTCTCATAGTGCAGGAAATAGAATTCTTGTGTGGTCTTTAATTCAGATTTGTGCGTCAAAAGTGAAATCACATACCAGACAAGATCTACTTCAATCTCAAAAAGCTGAATTTGTGGAGTCACAAAACTCAAAGACCCAGTATACTTATATGGCTTGTTGTTCGCAATATGTTAGCAACATGAATATTTTAAAGCAACAAGCAAAAAAATAGACACACCTTCTTTTTTTAAAGAAAAACAAAGAAATCAGGATATGTCACACACACCAATGGCTTTCCTAAGAAACTCAAACCTTAGACCATCTAAAGGTTTAGTGAACAAATCTGTCAATTGGTGTTTAGTGTCAACGTGTTCCAGTGAAACTACCTTAGATTCAACCAAGTCTCTTATAAAGTGATGTCTTATATCTATGTGTTTCGTACTTGAATGTTGCACAGGGTTCTTTGAGTCTGAGATACGAATGGCACTTGAATTATCACAGTAGATTATCATAGTATCTTAAGGGAATCCATAATCCTCAAACATTTTTTTCATGCAAAGAAGTTGAGTGCAACAACTGTCAGCCGCAATGTATTATGCTTCTACAGTAGACAGTGAGATGGAATTTTACTTTTTGCTCATCCATGCTACCAAATATAGCCAATATAAAAGTAACCACTAGTGGTGCTTTTTCTATCATTAGCATTTCTTGTCCAGTCAACATCAGAATAGTCAACTAGACTCAGGATTGAATCTTTTGAATACCATATGCCATAATTGACCGTAGCACTTAAATATTTTAAAATTCTTTTTACTGCCGTGAGGTATGACTCTTTGGGATTTGCTTGAAACTGTGCACATACACCTACACTAAATGCAATGTTACGTTTGCTAGCAGTAATATAGAGAAGATTACCTATCATGCTTCTATATAGAGTGGGATCAATACTCTTACCTGAAGTATCTGAGCAAATTTTAACAGAAGTGCTCATCGAAGTGCGAGCATGTATTTTCCCTTCCATGCCAAAACTCTTAACAAGGTCCTTGGCTTACTTAGATTCAGAAATAAATATCCCTCATTCAGTTTGTTTAATTTGAATCCCAAGGAAGAAATTTAACTCTCCGATCATACTCATTTCAAACTCTTTTTTCATTTCTTTTGAAAAGTCATGTGAGAGTTTGTCAAGAGTAGATCCGAACACTATGTCATCTACATAAATTTGAGCAATAAGTAGATGCTTACTAGATTTTCTTAATAGTGTTCAGTTAGTTTGACCTTTTATGAAGTCATTTTCAATCAAGTATTTAGTTAAACTCTCATAGTATGTGTGAGGAGCTTGCTTCAGTCCATCCAGTGCTTTCTTCAACCTGAAAACATGATCAGGAAACAAGTGATTAGTGGACCCCTTTGGTTGTTCAACATATACTTCTTCATTTAATATTCCATTTAAAAAAGCACTCTTAACATACATTTGCTAGAGTTTAAAATTTAAATGGCTAGCAATTGCTAACAAAATGCAAGCAAATTCCAAATGGGCAACTGGTGCAAAAGTCTCGTCGAAGTCAATCCCTTCAATTTGGGTATAACCTTATGCTACCAGTCTAGCCTTATTCTAAATGATAGTGCCATGCTCCTCAGATTTATTTTTAAAAATCTATTTTGCACCAATAATGTTGTGATCTTTAGGTCTCAGAACAAGCTCCCACACTTGATTTCTAGTGAATTTGTGCAATTCCTCATGCATGGCATTCGCCCAGCTTTCATCTTGCAAGGCCTCTCCACCTTCTTGGGTTCCACCTGAGACAAATAGCAAACACATGAGACTTGATTTAAAACTCATTTTCTCAATCTCATACCTTCATCCAAATCTCCAAAGATATTCTCCTTTGAATGAATGTGAGTGATCCTTGTAAAGGGCCCTTTTTCATGGTGTAGAACTAAGCTTGGTGTAGTAGCTTCCACTGGTCTTGTATCCTCTTGATCAATTGAGTCTTCTTCAACCTCTTTAATAAGTTTGCTAAGTTCCTTCTTGGCTATCTCTTTAGAGTTGTCATCTACAACTACATTGATTGACTCCATCACAGTCTTAGTTCGTAGATTGTAAACTTTGTAGGTTTTGCTATTTGAAGAATATTCCAGAAATATTCCTTCATCACTCTTGTTGTCGAATTTGTGAGTGATCTCCGTCTCTTAAAATATAGCAAGTACTTCCAAATACCTTGAAATAATTTACCGTGAGTTTCTTTCCATTCCGTAACTCATAAAGTGCGAGTTTGGTGCCTGGACGAAAAATCACACGGTTTCATATGTGTCCAGCAGTGTTGACGGCTTCTCCCCGTAAGTGTAGAGCCATCTTTTTGCTACTCAGTATTGCGAGCCATCTCTTGTATTGCCATATTTTTCCTTTCCACAATTCTATTTTGTTGTGGTGTAATTGGGTTAAAAATTCTTGGTGTATTCCCTGTTCATCATAAAAAGAAGAAAAATTAGTATTTTTGAATTTTCTACCGTGATCACTACGAATACGAGAGAGAGAAGAATTCTTCTATGTTTGTAATCGTTTGAACAGTTTCTTTGCAAGTTTGAAGGTTTTTGACTTGTCCTTCAACAGGATGTTTCACATGTATCTTGAGTAATCACCTACTTTGCTTTCTAAATTCATCCTTTTACTTGAAAGCTTATTCATGTTTCCTTTTCTTTTTTCTTTTTTAAGCCTAAAACAATTTTTTTGGGTATGTCCAATTTTTTCACAAAAGTAGCAAGTTGAGACAAACATACCTTTGGACTTATTTGGAGAGGTTATTATTGACTTGCCTTTCTTCACAGGTTTTATTGGGACACTTTCTTCATTGCTTCCTTTTACTAAGGTAATGCCTTTGGATGTAGAAGCAGCAGATGCTTTAAGATGTGAATCTTTGGAGGCAGTGTATCCCAAGCTTGTGGGATCAAAACTGACTCTTTGAATTTTCAATAGTTCATGAGTTTTTGAGTTGAAGTCTTTTCCTGACAAGTTGCTAACTTCCTTTTTAGTTCTTCTTTTTATACTCGCAATCGTGTCACCTCCAATTCTGTCACCTTCAGTGTCTCCACCAAGTTATTCTTCTCATTCTCCATAGTGATCAAGTTTTTGTACAGCTTCTTGTTTACCTTTTGTAGTTTTACAAATTCCCCACATAAATTCTCATAAGCTTCATGCACAATCAATTCATGATCAGCAATTTCGGTGACAACATCAGAATCAGTATCACATACAGACACATTATTGTCAGCACATTGTTGGCTTATGTCAACATTATCAGTATCAGATGCAAAAAAAACAATGAAGGTAGTTCCATTTTTAGAGGATGTTTCCGAACTATCAGAGTTAGAATCATCACTTAAAGTGATATTCAAAACTTTAGCCTTTTTTTTTTTATAGTTTGGACATTCCATTCTTATATGTCCAAAGCCAGAGTACTCATGATATTGCACTTTTTCTTTAGGTTCAGTTTTGTCTTTATTCTACTTTTCAGATTTATTCTTTTAAGTGAAATTTTTTCATTTCTTCACCTTGCCATAATTTTTTTTATTAAACATGAATTTTTTTAATTTTCTGGCTACTAGAACTAAGTCATCATTATACAGATCTTCATAATCAGATTGATTTTTTTCCTTAACTGATTTGAGTGCAATAGACTTACCTTTCTTTTGTTGGGGAAAAGTATATTTATAAGTTTGCAAAGAACCTATAAGTTCTTCTATCCGAATTTTATCCAGATCCTTACTTTCTTTTATGGCCGTCACCTTTGGTCGAGACCTTTCCGGTAGGGATCTTAGGACTTTTCTCACCACTCATGACTCTTCCACATTCTTACCGAGATTGTACTTGGAACTAACAATGTCATTTAGTTTAGCATAAGACTCATTGAAAGTCTCATCTTCAAGCATATTTATTTCCTCAAATTTAGGGGTAAGCAATTGTATTTTGAATTTTTTTACATATTTAGTCCCTTCATGGGTAGTTTCCAAAATATCCCGAGCGTCCTTGAAATTCTCACACATGGAGATTCTCTTGAATTCATCAAGAGAAACTACCATGAAAATAGCATTGAGATCTCGGTTATTCCAATTACAAATGCTTGACTGTTCTTTGGTCCATTCATCTTTCGGTGTTGTAGGCCTTGTCAATCCTGACTCCACGGTTAGCCATACTCTTTCATCAAGAGACTTCAGGAATACTCTTATCCTTACCTTCCAATAGGTATAGTTATCACCATAAAATTGTGGTGGTAATGATAAAGTTTCCATAATTTATCAGGGAAACAGATCACACTCAGATGAGTAAATTACGCTCTGATGCCAATTGAAATTATCCAAGTACCCTTGGATACACACGTGAATGCTAAACCAACACCGTTAGCTTGGATTAGTAACCGATCATAAGATATTTAAATAAATTAAATACAATATTTGGTTATGAAGGAAAATCCTTTGAAGAACTACTTAAGGTAAAACTTTATGGGACAACCAAACTTAGGAAAGTCAATTTTATTGATTGAGAATTTTACAAGTAAACAGTTTACAAAACCTTTGTAACCTAACAGGTTTACCCAAGACACGCAACTTGCTTGTCTTCTACCGCAGTAGATAGTCAGAATTTCTGACGCTCTCCAATCCTTAGCTTTCCAACTGGATCACTTCAACTGGATATTTTTGAGTTTGGATCAGCTTTGTTTTCTTCATTTGAATATTGAATTTTCATCACTTCAGCTGATTCTAAGACTCGAAACTAACATAGGAATTTTGTAGACTCTTATCTTATAATTTAAACAAGCTTGGATAAGAGTTACAATTCAAAGTACTATCCTTATCGAATAATTCAAGTTTAAATACTTCATTCTTATCGGATTGACTCCTAGAGTTTTATTTAACAATTACATTCATCTTTAATTTAAATTTAAATATAACCTCATCTAATCCTAGCCAAACTCAAATTACATTTACATGGTGTTACATTAAGAGTTTTAAAAAGTGTTTAAATAGACTTAAAAACTCTTTAATGAAAAAACTAGGTTGTTTAGGTCTTATAAACTTATATATTAAAATATTTTTTAATCTCTAATAAGCTAAAAAGTACATTAGAGGAAAAGCATAATTTTGATTCTTTTCCTCAAACGAGTTTTTCCAAATGATCAGGATTGTAGTTACAATTTTGAAGAAACTATTAATGAACAAAAATATTTATACAATTTTCAAATAATTATATCTTTCAAACCTTTAAGAATATGGCCATAACCTTTACAAAATTAGATAATCGTCATTTCTATTTTAGAAAATACTTTTTTAATTATAATTCTTTTCTTAAATTATAAGTTATAAATTCTAACATTATCAACTATATTTTTCACTGTAATTCCAAACATGCATGCATGTAATCTTATGCAACGTATGGAAGTGCCTCCTTATGTATTGTCATGATGTGAAAATACATTTTGTATTCACTTTGGTGCTGCTTTTTGCCACTCTATCGTACATATTTGATTTTCACACCTCTATGAAGATCGATGATGCATACCTATATATGTTGCATACAAAACTCGAGTCGTGGGTAAGGTACCATGCATGAGGTTCAATTTATAATTATGCTCGTGCTTGTAGGAACGAATTTGGCTATCAATCACTTGGATATTAGGGATATTATAGGTCCAATTTGATCTAATTGTAGGTTTTGTTTTTTAATAATCGAACTGGTATATATTGAATTTTGAAATTCAAAGACCGATACCAAACTGATTCTTCACCGACACTGGACCAATTCTGTGACGCCTCCAAATTCCCCTTAAAATAAACATGAGAATCGAGACGTCAGGATGATGACAACACGAGTCACGCATCCCCAACGTCATGTGCTAAGTGTGTGAGCACGTGACATACATAAATAAAAGCAGCGGATAAATTAAATCGATAACTAAGTATCATAATTTTTTAGAGCTAATTTAACACACATTCTCCAACCGGAAATTTAATACAGTCATCCGAGATATAAATTATACAAATATATATTTATAAAAAGGGGAAAACAATTTCCCAAGATAACAATTTATAATAAGAATACTTCAATATCGGAGTCGCCTTCTCAGGTTCAGCCTCTACAAAACACTGTATCCAAAAACTACGACGCCAAGATGTCATCGCAGGTAAGTACAACCCAACCAAACCACAAGATATAAAATATACTCATGCACAACAACAACCTCACACATGAACAGGACACCGAATGTATGAAACTTAAGATCATCTTCCTCAAAATCAATAAAATAACCACACACGCTAAAATCTCATTTTAATCACAATAAAACTCCAATAAAAACTTTCCATCATTTTCCAAAAAATAATATCCGTAAATCCGATCATACCGGGTGTTACGTATCGCTGTCTCCAATATGATATACACACATCACCAATCATAATGGGCGTTACGTATCACCATCTACATTATGATTCCTATACTCAATTTATACCGGGCGTTACGTATCGCCGTCCACGATATGAAATACACACCCAATGACCATAACGGGCGTTACGTATCGTATCGCCGTCCCTATTATGACTTACATATACAATGACCATAATAGGCGTTACATATCGCCGTTTCCATTATGTCATTTACACCCACTGATTATAACGGGCGTTACGTATCACCGTCCCCATTATGACTCAGTCAAAAACTATTAAAATTCATAAACTTAATAACCACATCTCATATTAAAATCCAAACACCAAATCTCACATTAAAATCCCAAATATTAATTTACACATAAACAAGCGTTCAGTTACACAATGCATACCACCATGAACAAATATCCAACATTTAATAAATCCAATCATCAACCAAACACAGAGTTGTTAATGCAAAATATATTTAAATCTCAAAATTCGTTTGGAAAGTATTTACAGTGGGTAAAAACGTAAATCTTTGAGCAAACGCCAATCTGCAACGTTTGTAGCGGTCACTTGTACATTAGATTAGAGTGCTCGATTTGACATCAAAATTTAGGAAAATACTCATTGGAAGGTGGGAAATTTCATGGAGGTAATGGTGTGGTGGCACAACCACCAGAAGGTGGCGGATCGGGCTCCAAAAGGGTGAAAACCCATTTTCAGTTTTGGGGTCGTCAAGGGAAGGTGGGACCACGGATGAGAAAGCTCAGCTAGGGGTGGTCGGCTGAGGTAGGGGAGTGGTTTGGTGGCGGAGGTGAGATGCACGGCGGCCAGACGGCGGTACGGTGAAGAACAAGTCATTTGAAGACCTATTTCAGGTGGAGGAGCAAACGACGGAACTGGGTGATTCTAGGTGGTGGGTTATGTTTGTCAGAGTGAGGGGAGGTTGTTGGTAGGTTGCCGGCGCCATGGGTGGCCGGCGGTGGCCGGAAAACGTAGGAAAAGCCAAGAACTCATTTTCGAGTAGGGGGCTATGCAGGGGCGGTGGTGGCTGGAGATGACACCACCGCTACTATTGGAGTCGCCGACATGTGGGGGTGAGGTTGGGCTGGGCGGTGTCGCCTAAGGGTGGCCGACGGTAGCGCTGGGTGGAGATGGGAGAAATGGGCGGAAGAGAGGTAGCAGGGGAGGGGGGGGGGGTCGGGCGGCTCAAGAAGAAAACAAGGGAGCAAGAAAAGAAAAAGAAGAAAAAGAAAAGAAAAGAAAGAGAAACAGAAAACAAATAAATGAAAACTAACTAAAAAGAAAGAACACAATAAATTAAATAAAAATTGACTGGAAACAGTACAATTCGATATCAATAAAATAAAAATAAAAATATTTAAAACCCAACAATAAAATAGATTAAACCAAATACACTTTAATTATAAACCAATAATTAATATAAAGAAAGCACATCGATTAAAGTCGCATAATAAAATAAAAAAATTTAATTCCAATTGTTAAAATAATCATTTCACATTAAAATAAATAAGAAAAGTAATGTAACTCAATATAAATATAAAACAATGTAAAACTGATATTAACTAACTAATAGATCAAATAAATATTTTAAACAAATAAAACATAACTAATAATAAAATTAAAATAATTAACAGCAAAAATAAAATAATATATAAAAATATACGTAAATTTGAAATCTCACATATTCATTGTTGAAATCAAAATTTTTGATTTTTCCAATTTCCGTCCAGCGTTCTCGATTTTATAAATAAACAACATCATACTTCAACAAAAACTTTAACAAGTGATTGACTCATATCACTCGCTTTATGTTATATTACCGTAATATTATAAAATTAAAAATAATATGTTATACCAAAATTCAAATGTCATATTAAGAATTATAAGATTAATTTATGTTGTATCTAATCAAATCTTATATTAAGATTTATAAGATTAATTTTATGTTATATCAAATATTATATTTGTTATATATTATAAGATTAATTGACATGAATAAGAAGATTTAAATTTATCTTCTAATAATTGGTACTTTAGAATATAATATATATAATATAATAAAAAAAATATTTTATATATAATATAAAAAATTAAAAATATACATACATGTACCTGTCCAGTTCAAAACGGTATTCTAAAAATTAAAATTGAAATAAGATAAGATAGTTTTAGATGAAAGTTGAAAGTTCAATAAAATATTATTTTTTAATATTATTATTATTTTAGAGTTTAAAAAAAATTAAATTAAGACTTGAAAAAATTAAATTATTTTAAAATTTTAATAATCATATAACATGAAAGTATTAGTATTGGTCTCATTAAAATAAATCATAAAAATTTGATGATGAGCCAACACCAAAATAATTTCATATTGGATTCATCAAAATTACTTTTGTCAAATTTGATCAAAAATGAAAAAAAAAAAAAAATTTAAATTTAACTTTTGAATAATAACCCACTAGAATTGAAGTTACCATGGTTAACAAGTCCATCAACTTTACGTCCACATCACTTTATTCGTCCGAGTGGTCTACGCCAAAATAAAGGTTCATGTGAAATGCCAACTCGGTCATTGGATTTAAAATTTATCTCATTTTATTATTAGAGTAATAATATTAGTTCGATTAATTTTTTTTTAAAATTTAATGAAAAGTATAAATTTGATGGAAAAAAATATTTAAGAAAGTTTTACATTGGATCCATAAAAAAAGTTTTTTATTTATTTATATTTGATAAAAATGAGAAAAAGAAAGTTAAAAGAATAAAATAAAATATTTTTAGTTTAATTTTTAAATAATAAATTCTTCAATTATGTTATCTTTTTTAAGTGTCTTCTTTTTATTAAAATTCTATTTTTTATTAAATATTATTTTAAAAAATTGATGGAATTATTATTAATATTATAATAATAAAATGAAATAAATTTTACATCCAATAACCGAGTGAACAGGTGTTTCACGTGAACCTTTATCTCGGCGTATCGGCCACTCGATCGAATAAAGTGATGTGGACGTATAGTTGAATAGTTGACAGACTTGTCGATCATGGTACCTTAAATTCTGGTGGGTATGGGACCAAAGACGAATAATTGAGAGGCTAGTACTGTAAAGTGGGTTTTAGAGGCGACAGTTTTGGAAGCCTGTCTGTCCAAATGTCCATCATCATCACTCTAGCGGCAGTAAGTACTTTTTGTTCTTGCATCACGATTTAAATAGTTTGCATCATTATTTTCTGAAGATGATGCCGTATACAACTGTATAATAACGCAGGAAAAAAAGAACAACTCTCTCTCATAAATTTTCTATCTTGTTTTGTTTGGACTTTGAAGTCTCATATCTAGTATCTACCCAGGCCACCACTGAAATTTACACCTGATCTTCGTACGCAAATTGGTTTTCTGTAGCGGGATTGAAAGTATAAAAAAAAAAAAAAAAATTACCGAAAGTTCCAAATTCTGGATCGAACAAATCCCTATTTAGGATTCGGTTCTTCAAAGTTCAATCCATTGTCGCCATCTTCATCAACATCTACTCTCTCAAAGCATCCAAGTAAATCTGCAATTCCTGGACAAAATCTGACACCTAAATTAATTTAGAAAATAACATAATATGTGAAATCTTTGTCAATTAATTATATATTGCCGAGTACCATTGGGCAAAATGTCAATATCTACATTTCGATTTATATATTAATTCTCTTAAACACCCCCCTCCCCTTTCTCCTGCCGGTGGCGACGGCAAAAAAAAATACCTTAATTTTCACTAATAAGGCTTTTAGTAAAGTTCTGCAATTAAATTAAAAGATTTTTTCAAAATATTAAATTTTTTATTGTATTCCTGAGAAATAACAATATTAAATTTTTTATTTCAAAATATGAGATATATCACATTAGTCCTCTTTCAATTCCAAGTTTTTGTTAGGGTAAGCATGATTCTCTTACAAGTGATGAAGATCCGAACAAAATCATAATTTGACACTTGTAACAGAATGCTTATCCTTAATTAACAGTTTCAACTGATATATGTACTTCATGAATCATAATTTGACAGTTAATATGGAACGATATGAAGCTGATATGATAATGGAAGAAAACTCTTCCCACGAGTCAGGTTTCTCTCCTCTCTCTCAGTGTATGCATGGGATATTATTTGACGTTATGAATTGTGTATATATCGCACATTCTTTTTGAAAAAAAAATAGGATCTATATATATTATTAAAATTTTTTTTTATATGAATTTCATATTAACTCACTTTTAAAAAAGATGAGTGTACGGAGTTTGTGCATTCTATGACTGCAAATGTTATTTAACTAACTTTATTGTCATTTTGCAAAATAAGTGACAATTTCAGGAATAATCTACGATTTTTTCTCACAATAATAATATCTTAAAAATCAATAAGAATTTGAGTATGAGTACTGTTACATAGTCATTTATATATATTTTTTATGCACTCTATTCATGTGATTGATCTTTATATTTTTAAAAATTGATAGAACGAAATATATTAATAGAGTATATAAAAAAATGCACAAAAATCACTGTATATAAACTTTTTCTTTGATTAAAGATCTTATTGGGCTTGAATATTTGTGAGTGGTAAGTTGTACGAGCATGGCCGGAACAAACTAATGGGCTTTGCCTGTGGCTAGTTTTTTGGGCTATTTTAGACTAACAAACAATTGATTAAAGACTAATCCAAAAAAAGAACTGATACTATTAAATTTGAGAAATGATTAGTACAAATTCTAATAAATAAGTCACGGTATATAAAATACTTTTGTAATAGACCGCACATTAAAAAGGTGTAAAGAAAATATATATTTTTTAATTGGGATCTTTTTTTTGATATTATTATTATTATTATTTTACAAAAGGCAGCTTATGTGATCATATTTGCTATCTGGGTCTTGTACCTAGCATGATGCATATACAAAAGATGCGTACAAAAGATGATATCATTATGGATGTAGTAGTTTGCTAAAAAGTAGGAAGGCGTCGGACTTGTTTCGTTCAAGTTATTTAATATATAATTCTATGTATAATATGAAAACTTGAGATCAAATTAAAAGCATATCAATTATCTTTTATCTTTAATATATATGCATGGTATGCCCAGAAAGGGAGGATGGTTATAACACCTTAGTCAAGGCTGTGCGAAGAGGTGATTGGAACGCTACCAGAGAATTCCTAGAGGACCACCCAGGTGCATTGGCAGCAAGAATATTGATTAATGGTGGGACAGTTCTTCACGCTGCTGTTGATGCTGAACAGGAACGTATAGTAGAGGGGTTGCTCAATATGATTCCGAATCATGACTCTCGTCTAATAACAATGCAAGATTATGCCGGCTTTACAGCTCTACATGAGACAACTAGTAGTGGGAATCACAAGATTGCAGAGTTTCTTATTGCAAAGGACAAGAGCTTGGTCAGAATGATAGATAATCAAAATCTACTTCCAGTTGCTATGGCTATGGGCCATGGGCATAAAAATTTGGCTCGCTATCTCTATTTTCAAACTCCGTCCTAAGCTCTAATCGAGGAAAATCAAGGCTGCCATGGTGCTTCACTTCTCATCAGCTGTATCTATAACAGAGATTTAGGTAATAAATATTAATGTATGTTTTTTCCTCATCTAGTTCTAACCATTCATTTTGGTGGTTGGATTAATTACTTATATACAACAACACATGATGATCATCAAAGATATGGCTTTGGATTTAATGCGACGCCGTCCTTGTTTGGTTATTGCCTTGGACCGACAAGATATCTCCCCTCTGATGGCATTGGCTGTTTCGACTGAGGCATTCGAGAGTGGAAAAGGGATGGTGTTTTGGAAACAATGGATCTACAATCACTGTTCGTACCCACTCTTTTTTCTGTCTCTCTTAGCTTTTCTATTAATTAGGGTCTCTTACGAAAAAAAAGAAATTTAAAAAAAATAATTCTTACTCTTATGCATCTTTTATATATAATTATATTTCCTATCTCTCGTGCGTAATTAGTTGAGTAAATAATTATAGTTATACATTAATTCCCAGCTCATTTTACAGTCAACTGATGATGTGAAAGAGCAACATCATCAAGTACGTAAGTACAACGCTAACATATTTGAATTCCAGATTTTGACGATATAATTAAACTACCGTCCTGTATATTATGACAAGAGAAATCCTGCGGTTGGTTGACCGATCGAACCCCTCCTAGTTTGTAGCCTCTGCCGCTTTCAGTAGTGGTGAATTACACCGCCCAGCTCAACGGGATTGGAGGGAGCTGGTTCGAAACGGGTTTAAAACCGCCGGGGCAAACCAGAGATCGCTGGGGCTCGCCGTCGCAGGGATGAGGTCGCTGGCTCCCTCCGATCCCGATAGGCTTTGATCTTAAGAAGTCAGAAAACTTACAAAAGGTTCTCCGCCCCTCCAAACAACATTTCAAAATTAACTTATAAGTTTATAACATCTAATAATAATAGAGCTTATTTTTTTTTATATTATTAATTTACCTTTATAATGAAAATACTTTTTAAGTATTCAAGAATATATAATATAAGAGGAAATCATAGTCATAATAGTACTGTACATGCATATTGTTGCTTAAATTTAATTTGCACCTTCAAGATATAGATTAAAAATTATACTGCCATATGATATTATTACTTAGCTTTTATTTGCCTCTTTTGTTTTTTGGTGCGGGAAGGTATACACATTTCAACAGCAAATTTATCTCAAGCTGCCGATCAATTCCGTTTGGACATTCAAAATGGTAGAGAAACAACAATCGGATCAGGTACGTACGCGCGTACATGCGTTAATGCCTAAACTTAATTTCCTTTCCTCGAATTTTTTTGACCCCTGACATTAATGTAAATCAAAGTTTGGGCGACTTGGTTTTTTACTTGATTTGCAGTGCGAGCTGATCTATGGCGCCAACTAGTTTCAAGACTCTTGAACCTAGTTGGGTATAATATTAATTGCATCGATCCATATAATAATTTTTTTGAATAAGATCTTGATCATCATTAATTGTTTTATCCAACTTATAAATGAACCCGCATGCATTAATGTTTCTTAATTGCCAAATGAATTATATAGGATTCAAGCAGCGCTTATATGAAATGAAGTTCGTACGAGATCAATTCCTTGAACTTTTGATTCGTATGTGTCGAGCAATACCAACTTTAAATACAAGCCCAAGAAATCAATATATAAGGGATATTATTGAGCCAGCAATCTTTAATGCTATCAGAAGAGGAAACTTCGAATTTGTTTACATATACTCAGAGAAAATCCTAGTATTTTGTGGTTGCGTGATGTTGGTGAAGACGGCATATTCCATTGGGCCGTCCAGCATCGGCAGCATAGGATCTTTAGCCTTATATACAGCTTAAAACAGAAGAAAGCTCTACTAAATGGGGTGGATAAATCCAAAAATACCATATTGCATATGGCAGGGAAATTAACAGAAAATATTGCTATCGACTACATAACAGGAGCAGCTTTGCCAATGCAAAGAGAAGTTCAATGGTTTAAGGTCAGCTCCTTCCATCTCTCCCTCCTACTTAATTATTTTGCTCTCGATCGACCATACACTCTTTAAACTAATCTAGAGATGGATTTTCAAAGAGAGGAAGGAGAACAACATTAGTACCATGTAGTGTAGGTATAAAAACCTTTCAATTAATTTTTAGGCAAAGAACTCATGACCTTGAGCCCATTTCTTGTACTTTAATATGTCCATTTATTTCTAACAAATTTATTTCCAATATTGTTTTTTAATTCCCCTACATTAATATAGGGAATGTGGGTGGAAAATCTGTATCACTTAACTTCAAAACAAGGGAATAATCTTAATTAGAAACTTCAACCACTCTGCAAGTATTATATATATTTATTATATATAGAATAACTTTGTTTTGCATTCTATGTTTGTTGGTGTCACAAGATTGCTACAAGGCAGATCTTTATTATAAGAAAGCTAAAATTCTCGTATGTCAATACAGAAATATGATAAATAAATGAAACTGAAAAAGATTACAAATTTGAAAAGAAACTGACATATATACAATTATTTTTATAATTTTGTACACATCCATGTTTTGAATGAATGACATTTATATAAAATAAGCTATGAATTAATATTCTTTTACAAAAATATCCTCAATTAAAAATATGGTTGTATAAAAATCAAAACAAAAAAAATCATCATTCAAAAAACCAAAAGATTGAAGTGATTGTGGACAAAAGCCAAGGATTAGCAATACAGATAAATAATAGTCTTAGTTTGTTAAATCTTGATGGCTAACTCTTTTGCAATATTCTAATTGCGATTTTCTCCTCATATTTTTATTTAATAAATATTGGAGGTGGAACGCATTTGCCCTCTCTCTTGTAAGGAATATTTAAATAAAGACGGGTTGACTCCCAGACAATTGTTTACGAAAGATCACCAAAAATTGAGAAAAGAGGGAGAACGATGGATGAAAGACACGGCAACTTCTTGTACTGTAGTTGGTGCCCTCATTATTACTATTATGTTTTCAGCTGCATTTACTATTCCTGGTGGTAACAACCAAGATACAGGCTTGCCAATCCTCGTGCATAACAAATTATTTACACTCTTTATAGTAACTGATTCTGTGTCGCTATTTTCTTCCTCGACTTCAATATTGAAGTTTTCGGGAATCCTCACATCACGTTATGCAGAAGAAGACTTTCTTACATCTTTGCCCAGAAAAATGATTATAGGTCTTTTCTCTCTCTTCTTTTCTATTGCAACTATGATGATAGCCTTTTCTATTGCTCTTTTACTTATGTTACATGGAAAATATTGGATCACCATTCCTATCATTGGTATGGCTGGTGTTCCCATTATTCTATTTGTATTGATGCAATTTCGCCTTCTGATTGACATGTTTGTTTCAACCTATAGATCGGGCATCTTTGATAGGAAAATGAAATCTTGCATGTATTGATATATGGCAAATTATGTAGAATTGATGATTATTTTTCATTGGAATGAATAGTTGAACTAGTACTTGTGTTGCATATTTTGTTATTATTTTGTTATTCATATCTTACATTGGTGTTCACCCAATATAATTTTATTGGAGTTATTTATTTATTTATTTTTATGATTCAGGTAGTTATTCTTTCAAAGGCAAAATGATTTAGATCTCTATAAGTTTATATTCGAATTTGAGAATTTACAGTGGGAAAAATGAATTAAATCTCAACTTCTTCGATACAACTGCTTGTTCTAAAAAAGTTTTTATCCCAAAATTTCTATCTTATTCCATCTTTTCCCCTGACGTCAATCAAATACAAATACTTTCAAATTAATACTTCACAACGTTATAATCATTACAACATTTTCTCTCATTTCACAAAGTTAAAAAGATACTTCACTCAAACTATCTCAATACTATTTACAAATTATCTTACAATTATCATAATATTCTCATCTTATTCTCAGGCAGGCATGTCTTAGAAGACTCAATAAATAATCTCAATCCATCTCATTTTATTTCATTCTATCTTATCTCAACATCTAAATACCATTTAAATACAAATAATTTTAAATTTTAATTTTTCAACTTTTTAGTTAATTATTACAATTTTGTCAAACTTCTAGATAACATATAAAAAATAATTCAAGTACTTTTTCAAATCTTAAAATAAAAATTATATTAAAAAAATTATATTTAAACAATATTGTAACTTTATAATATTTTTATTTAACTTTGTCTCTCCTATTTTTTAAAATTTTATAAAACATCTTAACTTAGATAACTTAACTATTATTCACAAACTATTTTACTATTATTTACGGATTTATTATCTTATTTCATCTATATAATCAATGGAGGCCTAAACTAGCTCTTGAATAAGCGCAAGCTTAGGGGATTAAAATACATCCTACCAAAAGGAGACTCCCATGGATCAATTTGGGGATATCAGATTTTTTTGTAAACACCTTTTACAATTGAGTGTCGTACAAGAAAATATATCAATCTCAAAATCAATATACGTAACCGTAATATTGCACAACTATATTCGAACGCATACCCCTTATCACTATTTCACAATGTTTATTAACCCTTAATAGTGACAAAGATGAACCTCTCTAGTCTATATTTAATTAAACAGCAATGTAACTCTTTTTAGTTAGAAAAACGATTACACAATTATTTTTATAAATTTTTGCACAATTGTATTTAAAATTTCAATTTTTTTTATATAAAAAAAAACTATCTACATAATGCCATCGACTTAAAAGTGTTATAATTATATAAAAAAAATGAATAAAACTAGGACCACCAATTTGGGTCTCGTTGGTGAGCACCATCTCCTTTTTTTTTCTTAATGATTAAGAAAATATTATTTAATAATATTATCATTTTTTTCTTTTTTAAAATATTTTAAAATATTAAAAAAATGATGTTAAAAAAATAGTAATAAAAAAACAAATAAGTGTATTTCTGTCTGTATTAAATAAGTGTGAAAGTTGGATTTCTGTCAGTATTAAATATGTGTGAATGATGGATTAAAAAAAGTATTTTAATCCGATATTTTATTTCCAATCTAGTCCCTGTTTTTCTGATTAAATTCCAGTTTCTTTTATCATGTTATAGTGGTCGAAGATTTGAGGAATTTGGTCTAAATTTGAGGCTGGTTCTTGCTTGGCCGAAAGCATGATTGTGCTGAAGGGTACAAAGGGAACTCGTCGACGAAGGACTGATATAATTATAAGTTGCATTAATAATATCATTATATATACGTAGTAGTTTGCTGGAGAGTACGTAGGTGTCAGAGTTGTTTCGGTTAATTTATTTCATAATTCTATGTATAATATGAAAACTGAAGATCAAAAAGCATCTCAATTATCATTAATAACATGAATGCATGGCAGAGCCAGAGAGGGAGGATGATTATGCGGCCTTAGTCCGAGTAGTGCAAAGAGGTGATTGGAACCAAACAAAGAGAATTCCTTGAGGTCCACCTAGGTGCAATGACAACAATAATATTGAGTACGGGTAGGACACTTATTCACGCTGCTGATGAAGCTGAACCGGCACACATGGTGGAGGAGTTGGTCAATATGATTATGGAACAACACTCTCATCAATTAACAATGCAAGATTATGCTGGCTTTATAGCTCTACATTGCGCAAGTGTTAGTGGGAATCAGAGGATGGCAGAGTGTCTGATTACAAAGAATAAGAACTTGGTCAGCATTAGAGATTATCAAAATCAACTTCCAGTTGGTTGGGCTATGGGCATAAAGAATTGGGTCGTTATCTCTATTCTCAAACTCCGTTCCACGATCTGGTGGTAGAACAAGGCCTTTATGCTCTAGACTTCTCAACAATGTATCTATAACTGACATTTAAGAAACAAATATTAATGCATATTTTTTCCTCTTCTAATCATTCATTCCGGTGATTAGATTAATTACTTATATACATATGACAGGGAATTAAGTTAATAGAAAATAGTCCTATCGATCAAATAAGAGGAGCAGCTTTGCAAATGCAAAGAGAAGTTCAATAGTTTAAGGTCAGCTGCATCCATCTCTCCCTCTTACTTTATATTTGCTCTCGATCGACCATACACTCTTTAAACTAATCTAGAGATAGATTTCAAAAGATAGAAAGGAAAACAACAATAGTACCATGTCATCTAGGTATAAAAACCTTTCAATTCTCTAGGCAAGAACTCAAGACCTTGAGCCCATTTGTTGTACTTTAATACGTCTTAAAAAAAGCATTTCTTACCAAATTTATTTCTAATTTAATGTTTATTAATTTTCCGATTTTTACATATATATAAATATTTTTACAAGTGGTGTTAAATGAATGAAATTTTTTATAAACAAATTATAAAATAATAACTCTTTTACAAAAATACCTTGAATTAAAAATATGGTCATATAAAAATCAAAACAACAAAATTCATTATTCGAAAGTTAAACGTTTGAAGTGATTGTGCACATAAGCCAATTAGGACAAGTAATATAGAAAAAACTTTGATGATAGTCTCAGTTTGTTGAATATGGACGGATAAATACATTTACAATATTCTAGTTGTAATTTTTTTTGTAATATTCTTTATTTAATAAATGCAGAGGTGGAACGCATTTGCCCTCTCTCTTTTATGGAAGATTTAAATAAAGATGGTTTGACTCTAGACAATTATTTACGAGATATCACCAAAATTTGAGAAAAGAGAGAGAATGATGGATGAAAGATACAACAATTTTTTGTACTGTGGTTGGTGCTCTCATCATTACCATTATGTTTGTTGTAGCATTTAGCCATTTACCACTCCTAGTGGTAACAATCAAGATATAAACTTGCCAATCCTCGGGCATGATAAACTATTTACACTCTTTATAGTAATTGATTCTGTGTCGCTTTTTTCTTCCTCAACTTCGATATTGTTGTTTTTAGGAATCCTTACATCACGTTATACAGAAGGCCTTTTCGCTCTCTTCTTCTCTATTGCAATTATGATATAGCATTTTCTGCTGCTCTTTTCACATGACCTTCGTCCTCTCCTCCCTCCCTTTTAGATTCGACAATTCTATTAATTTCTTTAATGTTCATCTTCGTGAGAGTCTCTAGCCCCTTCAATCAGCCATTTTTCATTTGTAGGGGAGAAAAGAGAAAGGAATGCGGATAGGCAGAAACCTATTAAAAAGCCCATACAAGAGAAGCATAAAAGCTAAACAGAAAAAGCTAAATGCTAAAATTATAAAGATCCAAACACTCATATATATATATATATATATCTATCTATCTTGGGTTGTATGTATGTGCACATAAGATTTGTCTAATTTATTTATTTTTTACCTTTTGTAATTGATGCAGAAATCCAACTCCAAAGGACGCGTTCTCCTGACCAAACCTGGCCCTTCCCTATTGAAATGGGAGAGCTAACAATTCACTTCAATGGCCTGAATCACTATTAGAATTATTTACTACTATTTATTAGTCGTAAATAGTCTATTTTAGTTGCTACTAGTCTATTTTAATAATAATCTTTTTGATTGTAAATGTTTGGTTATTATTGTCTTTTTTTTTTTTGTAGTGAATGATATAATTTAAGAAGTTATATGTAACACCACCTATAAGAAGTAGTCAGCTCAAAAGCATTGTTTGTGCAATTTTACACCTTTGGTATTGCTTACATTGACCGACCCAAACCTTGTAATAGTGGTCCTCTACTTGGGATTTACCTCTCTAAAATTAAACCACGTAATTAATAATTATGGTGGGAACTCAATAAGAGTTGGTTTGGATTAAAAAGTGAATTGAGATGAAAAACTCATTGTTGGAAATGATATAATCCTCGTTGTTGGAATCTCCCTCTTCTTCACTCTCTTTTTCATCCTTTAATCATTGAAGCTATTATCAATATTCCATTGGCAAATATTCATCCTCAATTGATTGATGATACTATTGTCTGAAAGGCTAATTCCTCTGGAAAGTTTACTGTCAAATTAGCTTACAAGGCGGTATTGCAAATGGAAGATCTTTCTTTGCATACTTCTAAAATCCAATCTTCTTGGAAAAAATTTTGGAAACTTAGGATTCAAGATAGACTCAAGCTGTTTTCTTAAGCATTTCCTTCATTTAGGGGATCTTACTTGTCCATTGTGCTATCATCAAGAAGAAATTATTGTTCATCTGCTCTTGGAATGCCCTTTCTCTCGCATCCTTTGGAGACAGTCTCCATGGCCTTTGCAATTGTACTAGTTTGTTGACCACGAGATTGATAATTGGATTGACTGCATTTTCTTTCTAGAAAAGCTTTTCCATTTTGCTTACAGAATATCATTCTTTTCAAATCTTCACAATCATTGCAATGGATAACATTTGGTTTTACTGTAATAAAGTTGTTCATGACAACTCCAAAATATTGATGTATTTATTCAACATGTTTGGAGAATTTACAATGATCATCTTTTAGCCTGGGCAGTCAAGGAATGCATCACAACTCAACCTCAACCACTTCTTCCACAAGGCTATCACTATCTTGTTAGAATAATTTCATTTATGGGCTGTTATTGATTACGTGTTTTATAAAAACGGGTTAGATGTAAATAGCTCATAATGGTTTTTTGGTTAAACTCACTAAGTTAAAGTGATTATTATGGGGTTTATTGCACCTTAATAAAATAGGAATTTATCCTATATTATAAATGTGGTTTATTGTATGTAGGCCTAGAAGTTCAAGGGTCTTATTTTTAAGACCCATTGGGTTTTGGAGTTTTTAATGGGAGGACTCCACATAAGACTTCTATATATATATATGGCTAGGTCCCCTCTCCTCTTCGGGTGTGTCCATTAGCTTGCCCCATTGATAGCTAATACTTTTGTGAGGAGAAGGAGAGGAAGATTTGGCCACTAATATATTATTCGTAATATATTATTCTCAAGTGACTTCTGCAGGTATGATTTCTATATTATATAATATTTTGTTGATCAAGATTCTTCTCTTTAGCATGTATTTCTAGTGATTTACATTTGGTATCAGAGCCGGTCATGCTAAGATTAGAATAATTCATTAGATATTTTTATTTTGTTGTTTTCGTTTGTTCCGAATCATATTTGCTTCCTCGTAATCTTCAATTTCATATTCGGTTGACTCAATATTTGATTCATTTTCGTTTATATATTCCGAATCATTTTCATATTCGGTCGCAGTCGTGTAATATCATTCTCATATTTGTTTCTTTTCGGTCGATCATTTGGTGACCACTGGATTGCTGGGTTTCGAACCTGTGAGTAAAGCCGTTTAAATGCTCGTCTCCTTTCGACTCAATGAGCAAAACCAATGTGACCGCTGGAGCTCGACCCGTGCGCATCCATGGTCATAACCGTTTAAATTTGATTTGTAATTTTTTATACATACCCATTATTTTAAAGCACTATATATGTGTTTTTCGGGTGTTTATTTTAGTTTCCCCTAAATTAATTTTAATTTTTGATTCAAGAACTACAAGAAATGGAGATAAATCCATTTGAAAACCCGTTAACCCGTTTCGCAGACCCGCGACCCGTTTATGACCCGGCTGGAGGTAGGAGATAAGTTCTTCTCTCGTTTTGACAATGCCCACTCGCACCTAGTGGCGCGTTCGGCGCGTGCTCATCCAAAAACAATGTTTTTTGGTTGTTTCTTTTTCCAGAATTCATTCACTCGCCCTATTTCTTTTTTCTATATTTTTTAAAAAAAATTTGTACGATCATAAGATACTGTTTTATAATTTAGAGCATTATTTACACGTTTTTCGAGGGGCTACAGTGTATTGAAAATTATGATATATTTTCTGGTGAATGCTCAATGTTTTATAAGATCTGTATATATATGTACTCTTTCTAAGCATGAATGTGGATGCATATTAATTTTGTAACATTAATAAACATTATTTTGTGAATATATGCTTTATAAGTTCATATTTAATTTTAGACATATCTACTGTCCTGTATGCTTGATCTGTTTATATTATTTTTGTCTATCAATCATATTTAAATTCTGATTTTGATTATGTCTTGTTAATGCTTATGATTATCATTTTGTGATTGAATTTTTCATGGGCATTATGATTATCCTTGTTTTTCCTTTAAGAGAAATCTTTTGAATTTTTTGTGGGTGGTAGCCGCCAAAGTGGTACACTCATTGTTAAAAAAAAAAAAAATAAATAAAAATTTATTGCACACGATATCTTGCCCAAAGGTTTTATTGTGTGTGATATTTTAGAAATTATAAGAAGTAGTTAATAAGATTGCATTAGTCTAGAAATTTCCTTCTGCCTAAAGGTGATGGTATTTCGAAAACTGATGTGATTTTATATAAGAGTACCTTATAGCATGTTGTTTAGTTAGCCCAAAGGTGACTTTACAATGATGCACCAAGGCTTTTATCAATATGTTTTAAGAGTACCTTATAGTATGTTGTTTAGTCAGCCTAAATGTGACTTTACAATGATACACCAAGGCTCTTATCGTAATAAAGCTCATATGGTTTCGAGCTTATTTTCGAGCTGTCTAATTAATAGCTCATATTAATTAGATAGATTTGTTATCATCCATTGACTGCATGCTTTTAGGTTTGGATGATATTTGAATAATATGTATTATTTCATGTTTCCACAGTTTTGAGTGCCTCCTCTATTTCAAGTCAACTATCTGCTATTGAAACTTTGACTGGAAATAATTATGTGAGATGGAAAAGAGATGTAGAAATTGTACTTGGTCTTTTGGGTTTGGATTTTGCCTTAGAAGAGCAGCCTTCAGAACCTACTGATAAAAGTACTGCTGAATATGTGGTTGAGTATCAAAAATGGGAAAGAGCTAATAGGCTTTGTTTAAAAATCATCAAATGGTCTATATCTGATTCCATTATGGGAGCTATTCTGGACAATGACAATGCTAAAAACGTTTTGGGTGCCATAGGACAAAGGTTTGTTGAATCTGATAAAGCTGAAACTGGAGATTTGATGGATAGACTAATGAGTATGAAATATGATGGTTCAAGTGGAGTTAGGGAATACATTATGAAAATTATACATATATTTTCTAAGTTAGAAGCCCTTAAAATTCCCATTGCAGAGCCTTTTCTGGTTTATCATGTTCTCAATAGCCTTCCTAGCCAGTTTAATCAATTAAAGGTTGCTTATAATGCTCAACGGGATAAATGAGATTTAAATGATTTAATTGTTGTATGTGCCCAAGAGGAATATAGGATGCGTCGTGAGACTGTTGAAACTGTGCAGTTGGCTTTTCAGCCACAACAAAACAAGGGATCTTCTCATAATCATAAGCATAAGTTTCAAAAAGGTAATAAGTTACATCGAAATGAGCACAATAAGAGGTTTGGAGGTCAGACTTCTGGCGGTTCTAAAGAAATTATAATGAAAAATGATCAGTGCAAGTTTTGCAAAAAGAAAGGACATTGGCAAAAGGATTATCTTAAGTTTAAGGCATGGCTCGAGAAAAAGAAGAAGAAAAACTCGGCAGGGGTTCGTAAGCAAAAGGAGGTCAAGTGAGAATGAAGTGAGCTTGTGTGTTGGGGATTGGAGTTCATGTGAAGGTCGAGTTTATAGGAGTAATAAAATTGACTTTGGATTCTGGTTTTTCTCTTGTTTTGGAGAACACAGTTTTTGTACCGACAATGAGACGGAATTTCATTTCTATATCAAAACTTGATGATTCTGGTTTTTCTTTTATGTTTGGTAATGGAAAAGTTGAATTGTTTTATGATTCTCGTCTGGTTAGAAATGGTCTCTTATGTGATGGTTTATATAGAATGTCTTTGAACTCTTTTGGTGAAGTCTCCTGTGTTACCAATGTAGCAAAGAAAAGACTTTTAATTCGTGAATCATCTTCTATGTTGTGGCACAAGAGATTAGGGCACATTTCAAAGGATAGAATGGAGAGATTGATAAAAGCTGAAATACTTCCCTCTCTAGATTTTTCAGATTTTAACACTTGTGTGGACTGTATAAGAGGAAAGTTGACTAAATCCACAAGGAAGTGTTCTACTAGGAGTGACAGTATTTTGGACTTAATACATACTGATATCAGTGGACCTTTACCTTCTACCATATGTGGAAATAAGTACTTCATAACTTTTATTGATGATTTCTCTCGATATGGATATGTCTATCTGATTAATGATAAATCTCTTGCTCTTGAGAAATTTAAGATATTCAAAACAGAAGTAGAGAAACAATGCGAGAAAAGTATTAAAGTTGTAAGATCTGACCGTGGTGGTGAATATTATGGGAAATATGATGAATCTGGTCAAAATATGGGTGATTTTGCAAAATTTTTACAAGGATGTGGAATAGTGCCTCAATACATTATGCCTGGGACATCCGAGCAAAATGGTGTTCTGAAAGACGTAATCGGACTTTGAAAGATATGGTTAGGAGCATGATGAGCAGAACAAGTTTACCAGAATATCTATGGGGTGAAGCCTTGAAAACTGCCATGTACATTTTAACAGGGTTCCCAGTAAAGCGGTTTCAAAAACTCATTTTGAATTGTGGAAAGGCCGTAAGCCAAGTTTAGCTCATTTCAGAGTTTGGGGATGTCCAGCTGAGATTAGGATTTATAATCCTCTTGAAAAGAAATTAGACCCAAAATCAACCCCTGGTTATTTTGTTGGGTATCCTGATAGATCAAAAGGATATAGGTTCTATTGTCCTAATCGTGGTACTAGAATTGTTGAGTCCATTACTGCTAAATTTTTGGAGAATGATGTTGGTGACAGTAGCAGTTCTATGTTGAAAGAACTTCTTATTGAACCAGATCCAGTTATTGTTCCAGTTCCTGTTATACAGGAAAGAGTTGTTTCTCAGCCAGTTGAAATTGTTAGTGAAGAATCTGGGCAACAAGAAGAACTTCCAACAGTGATTGAGTCAGTTTCTGAGCCACAAGTGAGAAGATCGCAAAGGGAAAGAAGATCTGCATTGCCTATTGATTACATTGTATATTTATCAGAGAGTGATTTTAATATTGGGCATATAGTTGATCCTGTTACTTTTAAGCAAGCTTTGACATGTCCTGAGTCAGATAAATGGTTAAGTGCTATGGAAGATGAAATGAATTCTATGGAGAAGAATAAAGTCTGGGAACTTGTTGAACTTCCTCCTGATGCTAAGCCTATAGACAACAAGTGGATTTTCAAAAGTAAACTGGACTCAAAAGGGAATGTTGAATGAAAGAAGGCAAGATTAGTTGCAAAAGGATTTACTCAGTTTCTCATCAGTTGACTATACTGAAACATTTTCACCAGTTTCATCAAAAGATTCGTTTAGAATTATCATGGCACTTGTAGCACATTATGATTTGGAGCTTCATCAGATGGATGTCAAGACAGCATTTTTGAATGGGGATCTTTATGAAGAGGTTTATATGAGACAACCTGAAGGTTTTATTGAGAAGGGAAAAGAAAACTTGGTATGTAAGTTAAATAAGTCCTTATATGGCCTCAAGCAAGCATCTCGACAGTGGTATTTGAAGTTTGATGAGATTGTAACTTCTCTCGGTTTTGTTGAAAATAAAGTTAACCAGTGCATATATCGAAAGACCAGTGGGAGGAATTTCATTTTTCTCATTCTATATGTTGATGATATTTTACTTGCTAGCAGTAACTTGGGATTACTTCATGAAACAAAGAAAATGTTATCTGCTAATTTTGAAATGAAAGATTTTGGAGAAGCCTCTTTTGTGCTTGACATTGAAATTTGTCGTGATAGAGCTCGTGGTTTGTTGGGACTTTCTCAGAAAGCTTATATACGGCGTATACTACAAAGGTTTGAAATGCAAAATTGTTCACCCGGTGATGTACCCATCATAAAAGGAGATAAGTTTAACAAAACTCAATGTCCTAGAAATGAGCTTGAAAAGGAATCTATGAAGAATATTCCGTATGCCAGTGCTGTAGGGAGTTTGATATATGCTCAAGTTTGCACTAGACCAGATATTGCCTATGCAGTTAGTGTTCTTAGTAGGTTTCAGTCAAATCCGGGACAGGAGCATTGGAAAGCAGCTAAGAAAGTTATGAGATATTTGAAGAAGACTGAATGTTATATGCTTACTTTCCAGTGTTCAAATCACCTTGAGGTGGTAGGCTACTCAGATTCTGATTTTGCTGGATGTCAAGATGATTTGAAATCAACCTCTGGTTATGTTTTTATGTTAGCTGGGGGTGCTATTTCTTGGAAAAGTGTTAAGCAAACTCTGGTGGCGTCTTCTACTATGCAAGCTGAATTTGTAGCATGTTATGGAGCTACTATCCAAGCTGTTTGGTTAAGAAATTTCATTTCTGGACTGAATGTTGTTGATTCCATCTCGAGGCCTATTACTATTTATTGTGATAATAGTGCAACAGTGTTCTTTTTAAAGAATAATAAAAGCTCTAGTGGGTCCAAGCACATTGACATCAAGTATTTGGTGGTCAGAGACAGGGTTAAAGAATGACAGACAAATATAGAGAATATAAATACAGAGGCGATGATTGCAGATCTTTTGACTAAGGGACTTGCTCCTAAAGTTTTTAAAACACATGTTGCTAATATGGGTATTGTGGAAACTTTTGATGTTTTTGGTTAGTGGGAGTTACTTATGTAATAAGAACTACGTTTTGGCTTGATCTCTTTACGGGGTACGTAGGCAACCCATATGTTATTTGGCTACAGCTTCTTTCAATAATAATATATATCTCCCCTATCCATAAACTATTTTTTTAGCATGCATATGGCTTATGTCTTTTAATATTATTGAAATCTCGAGATACTATGGATAAAGACATAAGATGAGTCTTTTTAAAAGACATGTGGCTTCATTTTTAAAGCATTATGAGGACTGCTATGAATTAGCAAAGCTTTTGATCACATTGGTGCTAAGTTCATACTACATACTACCACATTTGGTCGGAGGATAGGGATCCATGTCGATGAGGATATTAGCATTTGTAACTGTGGAGTGGTCTTACATCGTTTAAAGGGTGTAATGACTTCTATGTTCAATGTTGATATTCTTGTTGGACCGGATCATGTTTTCTAAGGTGCTATCATTTGAGATATTTTTGTGGCCACCTATGTAGTCTAACCCAAGAGTCTTTTTCAATAGCAAATTTTTGTAGCAATCAATATTCGCCCAAGTGGGAGAATGTTAGAATAATTTCATTTATGGGCTGTTATTGATTGCGTGTTTTATAAAAACGGGTTAGATGTAAATAGCTCATAATGGTTTTTTGGTTAAACCCACTAAGTTAAAGTGATCATTATGGGGTTTATTGCACCTTAATAAAATAGGAATTTATCCTATATTATAAATGTGGTTTATTGTATGTAGGCCTAGAAGTTCAAGGGTCTTATTTTTAAGACCCATTGGGTTTTGGAGTTTTTAATGGGAGGGCTCAACATAAGACTTCTATATATATATGGCTAGGTCCTCTCTCCTCTCCGGGTGTGTCCATTAGCTTGCCCCAATGATAGCTAATACTTTTGTGAGGAGAATGAGAGGAAGATTTGGCCACTAATATATTATTCGTAATATATTATTCTTAAGATGACTTCTGCAGGTATGATTTCTATATTATATAATATTTTGTTGATCAAGATTCTTCTCTTTAGCATGCATCTCTAGTGATTTACATATCTCACCTTTGATGTGGCGGTTTGAGATCGATCCAGTTCAACAGCAGTGGTTTGTTCTACTGATAGCGGCGAACTCATCTTTGTCTGAACCAAAGAAGTATCTCATGTTAACCCAAATCAAACAGAGGCTTTGGCTTTACTTGATGGTATTCAAGAAGCGTTATCTAGATCCTGACATTGTAATATATTGGACTGTTCAACCCATCCCAAGAGATATCAATTTCCTATTGAAATCTTTTGACCACTGGCATTTGAGGAAAATTCAATGAGATTTTAATTGATGTGCGCATAACATTGCATAATGGACAATTTCTATCAAATTATATGGTTGTTTACTGCTTATTTTCAGTCCGCTATGCTTCTTGGATTTTCATAATGACAAAGATCCTCCTTGACCAGCAGATTGTTGTAAAGCTGCAGGTATCTGTGTTGTAATTTATAGTTTGTTTTATGACGTGGTTATGGTGTGCTTTTAGTTGTGGTTTGAGTTTGTTTTGTAAGTTCATCAACTGCTGTATTGTACTGTTTCCTTGTAATATAAGGTTAAACTTAAAAAAAAAAAACAAACAAACAAACAAACATGAGATAGTCCAAAGCATTGGGACGTACGTGTCTGTGTTTGCCATACCTCACACACGTACGTTTTCTCTCTCCAAGTCAATGGACGCAATATTTGAAGTCCGGCGGCAGTTCCAGAAGCGAAGCTGCCTCGAACCGTAGTCAGGGATAAAATAGTCTAATAAAAATGAAGCCAAGGTCCCAAGTTCCCAACCCAACCGAAAGTGTCCAGCATTTTCCTAATTTGATATCAATGTTTCTGACAACACGTTTTTGCTCCTTTTGACGTCTATGCTTTTTTTTGGGCCAAATCATTACTAATGAATTTTCAACAGACATATGTTGCATATTTTTTTATATATTAAAAAAAAGTTTCGTATATCCTTATAATTCCATAAAGGAATATTCTGAGATAAAACAAGAATAAAGAGTACCACTCACAACTCTATCAGTGTGCATTGGTCATATCACAATTTTATTAGCTGGAGAAAACACTAATAGAGTAACATGGAAGTGGATCCTTATAAAATGATTGGAGGCTTGTTCATGGTACCTTAAGGCCCCGTTTGTATTTGAAGATGAGCTCAACTCATCTTCATTTCATCATTATATTTTTATAATTTTTTATATAAAACACAAATTCCTATACACATTTTTTAAATCCCAACACACCTTTTTCAAATCCCAAAATAATAATAATATTAAAAAATAAACTAAACTCATCTCAACTCATTTCAACTCATCTCATCTCATCTCGAATCCAAGCAGGGCCTAAATTGATCGTCAAACGGGTCAAGGCGACCACTACTGCACTGTAAATTTAGAGAGGCAGCAGTTTTGGAAGGCTGTCCAACACGTAATTATTGACATATATATATATATATATATATCGTTGCTTGAGTACCTAAATCACATACATTTGGTTAAGAACACAGGAAAAAAAGAACAACTTTATTGGTCCCTACAGACGTGTTCAGGGCAATAAAACATTGAAGTCTACGCATTTTAGTGGGCCAAAAGATTAATGAACTTTTCAACACACGTGTTGAAAAACGATATCCTGAAATAAACAAAGAATAAACATAACAATGCTTGGTTTTGGTTTCTTTTATTTTATTTAGACTGATTTGCATGATTTGATACTTTTATTTTTTGTTTGCATATGGATGTAACTCTGAACACTAACGTGATTTTGAAATATAACCTTTTTGTATAAGATCTTTATTGTTGGTCTGTTTGTTTTACAGGAATTAATTATATTTATTTAAAGTTGTTTTGTCATCAATCCACTAAAAAGAGAGATTGTAAATATAAAATTCGTATTGACTAGAATTAATTGACTAGGTTTTAAATTATGGACAATTAGATGAATGTAATTTAATTAGAATTTTAGGATTTATCCGCACTTATAGGAAGGATTGAATCCGGATTGTATTAGAACTCTTATCGAGAACTTTCAAATTCAAGATGAGTGATTCAAAGAGTTTAAGGTAAACATTCAAGTCTTAAAATTAGTTGAAAATATCAAGTGATCAGAATGGAAGATCTAATTGAAGATATCGAAGCAGACTTGAATTCGAAAACGTCCAATTAAAGTGTTTCAGTCTAAAACGTTCGCAGTTTGTTAACAACGTAACAGACTGAATGACTGGATAGAACTGTCAGCAGAATCCTGACACAACTAAATCACTGCATTGTTTATTTAATGAAGGATTTGACTGAAGATTCAATTCAAAACTTTTAGAAGCACTTTTGAGAGCTTGAAGCTGAGAGAGATCTTCAAATATCCGCTTGAGAGAAAATTCTTGAGAGAAGAATTTTTGAGTTGTTCATACCATTCGAGTTTGAATATGTGCTTACTCCAAATGGAAGTTGAAGTGTTAATGTTCAGTCATTAGAGGTTCTAGGAGGAAAGACTAACAAATTGGAGATCGTTAAAAATTTTGACAGCTATTATGGTAGAAAGCAAGTGGGACATTTGTTTATCAAGTAAGAGTATCTAATTGCAAATGTTTTGTAATCTCATAACTTTATTTATAATAATATCAATCTATAAAATTGACTTTTCTAAATTTAGTTGTCTCGAATGATTTTACTATTGAAGAGTTTTTCATTGGGTTTCACTTTGTAACTAATATTGTGTTTATTTTTATTTATTATTTATTGTATAATATTTTTGGTTACTGATCAATTTCAAGTATTCTCGTGAAGTATAATATTGACATGTAAGGATAATTTGGAAATTTCATCTACAATTCTATTAGTTTCTTTGATGTTCGTCCTTGTGAGAGGGCATTACTGTGATACATGAAGCAACATTAATGGAATAAAGTATCCCTGTAAGGATTTTCTCGTATTATTGGTTTCTCACCCCATGATATAGGTCTCTGGCCCCTTCGTTTAGCCATTTTTTATAATCTGTAGGGGGAAAAGATCTTTTCAACAAATAAGATTTTTTGCTGCATTTTGTTTAGCTGAGAGTTAAATTCTGCTGCAAATAGTAGTATTTGCTGCGTTTTCTCGCCCAAATAGTAGCATTGCAGCAAGAAATTAGGCATTTGCAGCGAAAAATTAGGCTTATTGTCACGCTCAAATAGCCGCGGTTAACCTGCGATATTCAAAACGCGACAAATGACTTTTTGCCGGGATTTTGAAGCTTTTGTGGCGATTTTGAGGCGACTTATCAAACGTCGCAAAAAGTTTTATGCGTTGTAGTGAGAAAAAGGAATGCGGATAGGTAAATACCTTTTAAAAGGCCTGCGGGTACAAGAGAAGCATAAAATTTAAATAGAAAAAGCTATATGCTAAAATTATAAAGATCCAAACACTCCATATATCTTTCTCTTGGATTGTATGTATGTGTACTACATCCCATAAGATGCGTCTAATTTATTTATTTGTTACCTTTTGTAATTGTTGCAGAAATTCAACGCCAAAGGACGGTTCCCCTGGCCAAACCTGGCCCTATTAATTACCTATTGAAATGGGAGAGCTAACAATTCACTTCGATGGCCTGAATGATATAATCCAAGAAGTTATATGTAACACCACCTATAGGAAGTAGTCTCTAAAAACTAGCATTTTTTGTGCAATTTTACATCTTTGGTACTTTGCTTACATTGACTAACACAAACCTTGTAAAAGTGGTCCTCTACTTTGGATTTACCTCTCCAAAATTAAACCACGTAATTATGGTGGGAACTCAATAAAGCAACTGAATCCAATGTACTGCAAAGAGTAATGTTAGGAATCCCTAGTTTAAGATTTCTATATTTGTTTCTGATTTTATTTTTTTACATGATTTTTATATAAGTATTTTTAAATAATCTTGTATTTTTTTAATTATTTTTTAAAAATATTTTAATATATTAAAAAAATTATGTAAATAATTTTGGTACTACAAATGTAATGGTAACCATAATATTTTTGGTACTACAAATGTAATGGTAAAAGGAATATTGTATCACTAAGAAACTCTTCTGTAAGTTTTTTCATGCAGATTCTTTCAACTTGTTAGTAGTAAACAATGGCGAAGAAGCATAATTTTAATAATTAATTGTTTATAGTATTTGTATGAAAATTGTAACCCTGTGAAAGCTTAATTGGGAGTTCTAAAATTATTTTTTATTTTGTTTATTTTTATTTTATTTTATTTTGGTTAAAGTAATTGAGTTGTTTTAGGTTTTGTTGTGATCGTGCAGCAATTATGATAAATAATATGGAATAATCGAAAAGAATATAAGAGCAAATAACACAGAGGTTTACGTGGTTTGGCGATGTGCTTATATCCATAGGAGTGAGCGGCAAATTTCACTATCTTCATAATTAGGATTACAATATGTGTATTTATATTAATCTTAGATGTACAGATGTATTTAAGAAAATTTATAAATATAAGTCACATGCTCCAAACGGTTTCATCCATATATCACATATTTGTTATAAGCAAAATGAAAAATAAAATAATATAGATGTGGTGTGTGATATGCCACTACAACACATAAGGCTTTTTGCGGCGTTTGATAATTCGCTGTAAAAAACCTCAAAATCGCCGCAAAAAGTCTCAAAATTGCCACAAAAACCTTAAAATCGCGGTAAAAAACCATTTTCCGCGTTTTGAAGATCGTGGGTTGATCGCGGCTATTTGGGCGTGACAATAAGCCTAATTTCTCGTGGCAAATGCTACTATTTGTGCCAGAATTTAACTCTTAGCTGAATAAAACGCAGCAAAAAATCTTATTTGCTGTAGTGTGCGAAGACGATTAAGTAAAATTTTTTTTTCATGTAAGATATAATAATATATTGTGAGCGGTTAGACTCGGATATGAAACAGACTTTGTCACGATACAGCTGGTTAACAATAAAGTTTATGATAAGCAGAAACGATAGCACCAAGCTTTTATGTTTGAAGAATAGTTGGATCTATTTCTTCATATTGTAATTAGTTGAGTGTCATTATTTTTCATGACCCTGAGTAATCAGTTGAATAAGGGCACTAGAGCTAACAATTCGAGCCTCTTACTCGGTTCCTATTGGTTTATCATGCATAATACAAATGAAAATTTCTTGTACCCAGGACTGTGAATGAAAGTTTACAAATTACTCAAAATCTGTTTCCTTTGTTCATTTTTTCGGCGAGACTAGTTTCCAATGTTGCAAATGCTGAAGTAAGAATGCAAGCTCTTTCTTAGCTAAGTTAATTAATCAATCGGTGCTTCTACGTACAGTCGTCTGCATGCAGTCTACGCTGATGTGGCATGTTATTAAATCAGAATTTAAGAAAAAAAAGAAGAAGAAGCTAATCTTAGAGCAAGCACAGTTCAAAGTTACGCACAGGAGCCTTCGTCCTTTCGTCCTTAGCATTTTCTTCCAGACTCGCATCACAAACTCGCAAACATAGGATTTTCATAACTGTAACACTCCGCTCCAGCGCCATACTTTCTTCTAAAATTATTGGTTTTATATGCATCTATAGTCCATTTGAGATTTTCAAATATTTAGATTTTGGGGCTGAGTTTATTTAGTTATTTTCTTCTATATATATATATATATTTAAACGGATTCTAGAGTTCCTTTTCCTTTAAAATTCTTTAATATCCAAATTGTTTTTGTTTTCTTTTTGTATTTAAAGATATCGATATCATGTGTTTAAAATTCTATTCTGATTCGCATCTCACGTAGGATTTCTCTTGATTTTCTTTCTTAGTGTATTTTTTTTCACATCCATGACTTGCACGTTCCTATCTTCCGTTCTTCACGGCAATAGTTTTGTGCTTAATAAATATTTATTTACATTTCTTTTAGTTTATTTTTCCTGATTATTGTTCTGATTTTCTATTAATAGATATAACTCCTAAACCCACGCCATACGCACCTGCCATTTAGTAACTTCTTCATCTATTTTCGGTGCAGTTAGAAGTTTCCTTTCAAACTGCAATTTCTTTCACCGTCCATGTCCTCCGGCATGCACGTTTTCCACTAGGGCTCACCACGACACCTATATAGGTTTACACATTAATTTCGCAGGACACACATTCAGACCTTTGCACGGGTGCTTTGTTCTTCACTTTCGCAGGTTTTAGCACAGCCCTCAAACCCATGCATACGTCTCTCCATCCCTCATCTCTCTATGGTTTCCTTTTGGCCTTTCAATCACCTCGTTTTATGCATATGTACACGGTTACATATTCTTCATCAAGAATCCTCAAGCCGCAAACCTCCATTGATGTCGCCCTCCACTGCGTGGCGTTTTCTTGTGTTTAAACTAAGATTGCATTTTTATTTTAGCCACCCCCATCGTTGCCTCCACCAGTAGGTTGTCCTCATCACCACATAAGGCCAATCCGAGAACCTCAACAGCCACTTTAGTACACCACACTTGGCCAACAGGCCACCTGCCGCTACCTATAAATCCCCTGTTTTTGATTCTCAAAACATAGCATTCATCAATGTGCTGCCCCACATTACGCCCACATCAACCGATAGCCATACACCCACCGGAAACCACCCATAGCAACCTAGAAAATGCCGACCGTGCTCCAGGTCCGTCAGTTTCCTCACGGTAAGCCACCTTTCCATTTCTCTCTCCCTCGAATTCTTTTATCACTCTGTCTCTCTCCTAGTGTTTTCGTACTGCTGAACGTCTCCGACCAACGCTCGCCTCTCTGCTCTGCACGTTATCTCCTTCTTTCGGTGAGTCTCCATTACTCAGTCTAGTTCTCTCTTATTGAGTGTAAGCTTTACATCTTTGTTTCATATTTTACTGGTAGTTTCAAAGGTTTGTTTTATAATCTAGCCGTTTTGCCCATGTTTTAAAAATAAGCATGGAGTTTTAAAGTTTTATTTAGCGAGTCTATTTCTTATTGGTTTACTATTTATTTTAAATATGTTACGATGAGCTATTTTGAGGTTAAATGCTTTGGGTTGGTTTCACGTTTTATTTTATTTTAGCTACCAGCGTTAAATTATTTCAAATTGGCCTTTAAACTATTTCGAATTTGAGTTATAAATTATTTTGAATCGGATACTGGGCGTTACTTTATCTTTAGTAGGTTAAATTTAGATTTTTGTTTTAAAAAGAGACTTATATTAGTGTTGGAAATTGAGTTAAGTATTTATTAAGTAAAAGTCGAGGTTTTAGAGATTTTCTAATATTTTAGATTTTGAAACAATTTACTAGTTTCTAAGCATTTTGGAGAGAGTCGATACTCAAGTTTTGGAGGATTTTTATATGTTAAGAGAAGTATTAGATTTTATGTCTCAAGTTCTATTTTCGAGATTTGTGATTATTTGGAAATTCATGAGTTACTTGATTATTTTATAGGTGTCGATTATTTTTGTTCAGTGTTGTTTGGAGAAATTTTGGAAAAGCTAAGAAGTTCAGGTAAGCGGGGTTCCTATGCTTGGCTTTACACCAACTCTGAAATCGAGGTTGACTTTTTGAAAATTTGCATGATTTTGTTATAAATGAGAACTTGGAAAAAACAACCTCAATCAATTATTTGCATTACTCATGAAATCTATATGAAAAAGAGAAAAATGTTTATATCATGCATAGTGTAAACATGAGCAATATGGACACGTTTCTGAAATGCATAAAAGAGCAAGTATGAAAATGATGTTTTATTTATGTAATGTGAAATGTTTAGAGTATTTAAAAATGATATGAACAAGTTTGATACATGATTTGATATGACATGACATGATATGATATGAATATGAAAACCTTTGGCATTCTTATCTGTTTGATCTGTTTTGGAATATGGTTCTGATATGATGATATGGATTCACGTGATATGGTTGGTACCACCATGATATGATATGATAGGAGTGCAACTACTTTGGAAATAAAGTAGTCCTGTATGTGTTTCTTTCCTGTGTACACACTCGGGGCTCCGAGAACGAATAAGGGAAAGTCTCACAATATGATACTGCCTGGTTTGGTCACCGGGGATAGCACAACCCTACCACGGGGGTTAAACATGGTACATGTTCGGATATGATGATAAGATGAGATTGTACAGTTATTTGTGCCAAAGCGTTTTTGATAATGAATAGTGATTTTCTAAATGTAAAATAATTGAAAAGTCGCTCTATTTTATTGATAATATTTTGGAAATGTATATATGAAAATAAAAGGATTTCTGGTTCATGCATATGAAGTTTCTTTTAATAATGCTCATGTTTTCACTCTTGTATATGTCCTCTGCTTACTGAGTTGTGGTTAAACTCACCCCTTATCTATGAATATTTTTCAGATAAGTTTGGATATTTCAGCCATGGATTGGATTACGAAGCATTGTGTGAGATGACTCAATAATGGTTGATTAAGTATAGAGAATTTATATGAACATTGATAAGGTTTAGTAAGAAAATATTATTGTAGTTTGGTGACTTAACATTTCTGGAATTGGTGATATTGAGGAAAATGATTTTCAAACCAAGTTTTATATGATATTTGGAAATTTAGAGTCTATAATTATAGTGTTGAATGTGAGTATATGTGATAGGTAGTAACTCTTGAACCCCTCCGGGACCGGGGCGTTACAATAACATTTGCAGATCTGCTGTTTGATAAATAAATGAGTTTCTCCGTTAGATCATTTAGGTTTTTTTCTACTTTTTATGTAGATTTTGTTAACTGAAATTTTCATAGTAGTGAATTTTTTCCTTTATTTTTTTTCCCTTCAGATGGGATTTCCATAGTAGTGGGTTTCTTTGATTTTTGAAAAACTCTAAATACAGTCGTCTTCAACGTTCAATTATTTCCTCCAAATAGGATTTCCATGGTGGTAGGTTTTTTTGCTTCCTAATATTTTTGTATGAATGAGATTGGCGGCTACCGGAAAATCAAATTCTAAACGAACAAAAAAAAAAGGAACAAGTCATTCAGGACACAACATATACAATCAAGGGAAAGTAAAAAAGAAGCAAATGAAAAATCAGCATTTGGGCTTCTTTTTCCTGCGACGGCTTAAGTGACTGAGGAATAACACCATCTTTCATAATCGGACCGCCTAAACCCGTATTCTGATTTGCACTGTTGGACCCACCCACAAGACTACCTATCCCTGCGCCATTAACACTTATAGGAGAGAACAAGTTGCCACCTTTATCCGACTCAGCCTCAAGTTCGTCACTCCCAGAGGAAACCCCCTTTTAGAGCCTCTATGAAAGGAAAGGTCACCGCTTGAGAGAATTGAGTTTAGTTTCAGATTTTTGCAATCGTTTTGATTTTGTTTTGTCTTTGTTTTTTAAATAATTGTTGACATGGCATTGTCGACTGCATATCGACTACATAGAACTGACTGCAAATAGCATTTTTCTTTTATTTTTAGTCTGAGGAAAAGATTGTATTGTAGTTTCATTAATAAATGAAAATAAAATGGGAAAAAATATTATTGTAATTTCAATTTTTTTTAAAATTAGACTTGCATTACATAGAAATGAAAGAGAAGAAAATATTGCTTGAATTATTGACCAAATTTAGGTTTGCAATACTGTGTCGCAAGAGTATTTTCCGATGTAATATCTACCGGTGAATAGTTGATGCATGGATGGAGTAGAAGGAGGAGGCTTTTGGTGATGAAAGCCACTAAATTTAGATGACTAGAAATTTTCTCAAGTGGGCCTTTTTTCTTCCCTTGGTGTAAACTAGAAGCTGTGTAACTAGATTACGTACTTCCCTTAATGGATATTATTGTTAATTTGAATCTTTCTCACTTTAGAGATTGTATGGTGTACACTTGTAGTAATGGATGGCTGATTTTGATGAAATTAAAGTTTTAGTCATAAAGTGTTTGATATTTTATAGTATTCTAAAATATTCTTTAAAAAGCTAGTTTTTTAAAGAATATTTTAGAGTATATGAATTTATGGGCTAATGGATTGGATTTAGATACAGACACAGGAAACCTGTAAAAAAAAAATTATTAATTTATTGGATCCTAAGTTTTTTTACCCAGCATAATACATTTGCGGCAATTATCACTTCTCCAAAAAAAAGATGAATGGTGTAGAACAGCTATTGTGGGGAAAACACTATTATTATTATTTTTTGTATAACTACTATTGCTGGCAATAGATTTGACGTTGTATAACTACTATTGCGGCGAAAACAAAACCGCGATGAATACACACCACAAGGAAAAAGCTTTATTGTGTTAGTTTTTATTATGTTGCAAATGAGTTTGTCGCAATAGGCCGACCTTTACAACGAATCAAAAATTCGTCGTAGCCTTTGAGGGACGGCTTGCGATTTAAATGGAAGTGCAACGATTTGCAGCGGTTTGTTAGTTAGTGCGACGATTATTTTCGATGTAACAAGTATTTCTAGGTGCTATTAAATTCTATTACGACAACATTAAAATCGCTGCAATAAATTAAAGATTTATGTTTATATTTCTTCTTCCCCCTTCTCGATCCTTCTAGCCTTCTTTCCTCACATTTGTTTCTCCCATTTTCCCTCTCGTTGCGAATAGCACTTCATCCCAACCAGTGCCAACCCCATCGCCTCACTGCCTAGCGCCAACGAACCCCGCGTCGCCTTTCTACCCATGGGTAGAGAGGCCTTGGATCTGGTCCTCTTCTCCTCCTCGTAAGAAATCGGCGATGTTGCTCTCCATCTTTGGCCATTTTTCCACCAAAAAGTGGCCATCGTTGTTGGGTAGAGCTTTATTTCAAGTCTTAGTTCGTGTCCTCTTCCCTCTTCCTTTCTCTCTCTCGCTCTCTGTCTCCATTGTCAGTTTTATTTTCTCCAGCCTTCTCTTCTCTCTCTCTCTCTCTCTCTCTCTCTCTCTCATCTATGCTCTTCTCTCTTCCCTTGCCAATCTCTGCATTTTCGCGTCTCTCTCACTCGTCCGGTAATGAAGGCTAGTCAGATCCGTACATTCTCTTGACCCTTTTTATCTATGTTATCTCCGATTTCTTCCTAATTTGTTTAGATTTTCACTTCTAGAACTACGCTTTTGGCTCTTTTTGTTTGCAGTACAATCGGGGATTTATTTGCCGAGAAAATGGAGGGAAAATAGAAAGTCGAAGATAGTCTTTTGGTCAATTACCTTGTCAATTAATTTGGCCATGTTTCGGAAAAATTTGCCATGTTGACTTCACGACTCTCTTTCTTTGTTTTTCATTTACATTTTCTTGATTGTTTGTAATTTGAGGTTTTGCTGTTATGTTCCCTATTTAAATTTGAAATTTTGCTTGTTTTGTTGCTTATGTGCAGATTTAGAACTCGAAAATGGATTGCAACTCAGTTTACCTATGCTTGCAGGAACTCTTTCCAACGGTATTGCTCTTATTTCAGTGAAGAATTGGTATTCTAACTAAGGAATCGATTTAGTATTTTTTTTATCTGCTATTTAATTTTCTTCAATCTTTGGTCATGTATTTTGTTTTGTTTCTTGGTCTAAAATTGTATGGATGTTCATGTGGAATCGTCAAAAGTTTGGTATCTGTCAATAGGAAGAAGTAGATCTTAGGAAGTTGAAACATGAAGATAAGTTTTGGATTAACATGCACAATGCATTGGTGATACATGTAATAATTCTCATCAGTTGACATGTTAACTCTATCATATTAACTTCTTTCTTGACTTATGGGATCCCACAGAACAATGTCAAGAGAGTTTTCCTACTCTTAAAGGTAGGATGAGCCTTATTGGTCCAAACTAATTGGTGCAAGTTTTCGTACTCTATTTTGGCTTGGGTTGTAATGCAAAATAATTGGTGCAAGTTTGAGTGTCCAGACTCATTTGATGCACACATGTGGGCCTTAGCTGGGTCAAAATGCCACTTTCAAAATGTTGTGTTCTATATATATATATATATATATAGTACTCAAGTTCTTAATAAACAGAGTAGGAAAACTTGCACTAATTAGTCTGGACTCATTTGATGCACATATATGGGTCTTGGCTGGGTCAAAATGCCACTTTCAAAATGTTGTGTTATATATATATAATATATATATATATATACAATACTCAAGTTCTTATTAAACGAGAGTTATTGGTTCTCTGCCTTCTACCCTACTCTAGGAAAATAAAATACTGAAGTTTTTAGGCTTTATGGGTTATGGAAGCTGCTTCTTATCATGACCATTGCTCTTAACTACAGAGGTCTGACAATGCTTGGATATATATAAATATATATATATATTTGATACATTACTAAATTCTAGACAAAAAGTGATATACTAAATTTAATCATCTATATTTACCTCAATTGATATATAGTCTTGTACTTTTTGCATCTCAACCCAAAGTTTAGTTTTGCTTTTGTCATTGTTTGCAGATTTTTTTACAAGAAGCATGCCAGATTATTTTAACTTGCCATAAAAAAAAATTATGACATTAATTTTTCAAGATTTTTCATATGTTAACTTGTGTTATTTCTTGGCAGCCTGTTTCATTGGAGCTTGGAGGAAAAAAGCCTCTCATATCATTTTTGATGATGTTGACCTTGATAAGGGTTAGTGCCTCATGGATCATTTAATTCTTTATATCCTCAGTTTAATGTGTATATTGAATATGTTGGAAACTAGGCATATGCTTAGGTATTTTAGGTACCATAACAAATTTTGGTGCATTTGGTTGTTCCCATGTCGCTGGAGTTTACCAGGAAAAAGTGATAGGGACAAAAATATACCAAATTGTATATTTTTAATAAGGGGTTGGAACATTGGGTTTAATTATTTGTTCTCTTATGATTGGCTAGCTGAGGCATGGATGTAAAAAACATAGGGTGCACTAATGCACACACCAAAATGATCTAGCTGAGAAGGGGCTGGCAGTGCATTTTACCTGTTAGGTTATAATCTAGATAATTGTGGTGTTGTGTAGCCAAGTGAGAAAACATGAGTAATGATGTTTAAAAAGAATATAACATAAAGAGGCCTAGTCTATAAACATGTGCATGGCTAGTGATTTTAAGGTGGCAAAATCGTGGTGTTGTGCATCATAATCTATAAACACACTTTTAAGGTGTAAAAAAGCTTACTTCTAGGCAAAATAATGGAAATATATATCACATGCCTCAAGAGGGCTAAGTGGTCACCAAGGCTGGTGGCCTTAAGACTGTTAAGGGTAATACATAAATGGTAAAGGAATTAATCTAACCACCATGGAGGTATGACAATGCTTGGATATATATATATATATATATATATAAGTATGTATGTATGTTTGATACATTACTAAATTCTAGACAACTAAACTAGTGTGATCCTTGATATTTTTACACTGTTTGCAGATTTTTTACAAGCAGCATGCCAGATTATTGAGTACTTGTTGGGCTTTTGGAGTTATGTTGATTATGTTTGACAACAGTTCTAGTCTAGATATTCAACACACTTTGGATAGTGCATAGCAACATTTGTTGATCATACTGTAAGGGGATGTATTAGTTCATTTAGTAGATGATGTTTAAGGGTGAAATATTTGATGATAATTGTACTGTTAGTGATAATTATTTTATGAACTATATATATGGCTGCTTTAGAACTTTGATGAATGAATGAGCAGTTAAATTATGATGTATTGTAATTCTTCAAGATCCTCTCTTTTTAACTGTTTTATATTTATCATATTATAATGTATTGTAACAAATTATAAAACAGTTTGATTATTTTTTTTAATTTCTTAATGAGATTATTTGCAGCGACATACAAGTCACCGCAAAAAGCACTTTTTTAGTTGAAAATATATTATTGCAATGTTTAGTGTACGTCGCAAATAAGGGACGGCTTGGTTACCGTAGGATTTTGGCAACGAAACACTTATTTGTTGGGATTATACTTTTGGCAGCGAAGTAAAGTCAGCAACGCAGATATCTTAATTCAACGAAACTGTTTCGACGAACGTGTGGCAATGACTATTGCGTTGAGAAAAGTCATTTGCGGTGAAAAAAGAGGTTTTTTGCGACAAAAGTAGACGCTGAAAAAAGGCTTTTTCCTTGTAGTGACATATCCTAGAACTCGTTAATATTTGTCGTTAGTATTATTTTCGGCAATTAAAATGCTTTTAACGGTGATAACTATGCACTGCAAATAGTTTCTCCCAACGATATGTAGTCTTATTGGCAGCGCATAGGACTCTTTTTGTGGCAAAAAAATTCACCAAAAATATTAGTCCATTTGTAGCAACTATTGTTTTTCGCTAGAAAAAGTTTAAACATTGTTACTATAGCGCAGCGCACTGCACGAAATTGCTAGAAAGCTACTTTTGCGACGAGATGAGCACCTTCTCGATGATTTTGTGTTGTCGGAAAAAACTTTGGGCCCATGCATCCTCTTTGTTTCAGCTGTTACCTCAGGATCGAAAAAATATACCCACGCCCTACATTATCTCAGGAATCGGTACACAAAGATTTGAAGCTGGAATACTTTTGTCCATTTGCAGCAACTATTGTTTTTCGCTAGAAAAAGTTTAAACAGTTTTTCTGTAGTGTCGAACACGCAGCGCACACGAAATTGCTAGAAAGCTACTATTGCGGCAAGATGAGCACCTTTCTCGAGGATTTTGTGTTGTTGGAAAAAACTTTGGGCCCATGCATCCTTTTTTTTTCAGCTGTTACCTCAGGATCAAAAAATATACCCACGTCTTACATTATCTTAGGAATCGGTACACAAATATTTGAAGCCGGAATACTAGACATTCACATTACAAACCGCCCTCCCCCTAGCAGTCCCAAGGGGAAAAAAAACTTAAAACTTTCCAAATTTTCTTTCTTTTCTTCAATTTTCTCAATAACCAAATAGGTACTCAAAAAAAAAGGAAAAAAAACTGAGTTTTGGTCATGAATCATGAAGGTGTGGGAGTAGTGGTAGGATTTCACATAGGAGACAAAATTTCTCAGTTGGGGGAGCCGAACAACTATATGGGGAAAGGGATTATTCTCAAAGCTAGTCGAGGGGTTTGAGGGATTTGAATTTTGAGATTTTTTCAGAGTTATACTATGGGGGAGATCGAACATCTTAGACCCGGTTTGTCACATAAGCATCATGTGGTGTGTTCCCTCAAAACCGGACTAAGAATAAAATTTTCCATTTTAATAATGTCATGCCATCCGGTTATATAGCAACGTGTGTATTCTTAGATAGAGAAATGTTATCTATCTTCTATGTAATACATTAATATATGATTTGTCATTTTTATTATTTTATTTAGACATACATATTTACACATCAATATATGTATGTTTAAATAGATAGATCCACAGCTTAGTTTTATTTTACTTTCTTTAATACCAAAAACATTGATTTACAACTTTTCGTCAACTCTTGAGAGATGTGCGAAACAAACATATTTATAGGTCGAAAAATGTTAAGAGAGAAGTGGTGATTTTACAAAAATCACTGTGTGATTCTCATGCAAAGCCCACTTTGTTCTCATGTGCCACCTATATCTGTGCGTGGTTCTCACGCGCCACCCATATCTATATGTGGTTCTCATGTGTCACCCACATCTGCTTGTACTCCTCACGCGCTCGGCGCCACCCCTGTCGGCAACTCTTATTGACACATACACCAAATCATCGAACTCACCAAACTCATCACTATTAGGCCTTTCAGATTTAACCTTTGTGGATGAAAAGAGATTAGTATATTGCCTTTACGGGCCGTCACAGATTCTGAAGTCTATCAGAGTTAGTCCAAACTATAACTCATCCTTTTTCGCATCTATCTTAGTACTTTATTTTTTGATTTCCTTATTATTAATTAAAAAAATAATAAAAAAAGTTCATCTTTTGGATATTTGTCTCTAGAGGTTGAGTCTTTGTTTAGATAGAAAATGTTGTCTTTTGGACATTTTTCTATAAAGAATATCAATAATAGTGAAGACCAGACCAATTACAAAATCAAATACTGTATTGGTGGAGGTTCAAATGCATACGGTCATAGATGTAAATTTTTTTTATGAATGAATGATGATATATAATTTACCTATAAAAAAGAAAAGAAAAACCGAGACATCTTTCATGCATCTCTATTTTCTAGAGTTTGTATAAGATGTAAAGGGAACTCTATCATTTTTCCTTTGCCAAAGGAACTATCTAAATTAGATCAAAATATATAAATAAATAAAAGAACGATAAAATAATATAACCCAAATGAACATCAATCGAAACAAGAAAAATGACAAAATATATGCGACATAAGTTGGCTGAAAACTCATATCAATCACATTACAAAAGAACCCATCAGCTCTAGTTCTTAGTATGCAAAATAGTAATGGAACATTAATATAACGAACAAGGAAAAAAGGTTAAATCAAAGGCTTCATTTTCTTCTGAAAGATGCTAGGTCGAATGCTTGAACCCACAACATCATTAAGATGTGGATTTCTTCTGAAAGATGCTAGGTCGAATGCTTGAACCCACAACATCATTAAGATGTGGAATGAGTGTCCACCAAAATATCTTCAGGGGATAACCAGCCACAAGAAAGACTGGAATGAGAAGTGATATTCGTCCCCGTAACAATAGTGTAAGGGCAAGGCAAAAGCCTGCCATCATAGTTCCCATGGAGAAGAAAAGAGTGAAAAATCCTATCATCATTTTTTGGGGTAATGATATACGAAAGTCTTCCTCGGCATAACGTGACGTGAAGATTCCCAAAAACATCAATACTGAAGTGGAGGAAGAAAAGAGTGACAAGGAAATAGTTACCATAAAGATCTTAAATTGTGTGTCATTTACGAGAACTGGCAAACCTGTATGGCCATCATTGCCACCTGGAATAGTAAATGCTGCTGTAAACATAATAGTAACAATTAGAACGGCTGCCACTAAACCAGAAGTTGTTGTTTCTTTCATCCATCGCTCTCCCCTTTCCCTCAGATCTTGATGGGTCATTCTGAACACTTGTTCAGGGCTCAAACCTTCATTGTTTAATAGCTCCAAACTAATAGGTTGGCAAATACTTTCTACGTCCTACATTTATTAAGAACAAATGTGATTACACTTTATTTGAAACAAGAATTATAATAGTAATTTGTTTTAATTCTTTGAAACAATAATAAGAGTTCTTTGTTTTAATTCAAATGCATGTATGACTTTCAACATGCAAAATGATTAAAAAATTACATTTGTAAATGTTAAACTTGTACATAAATAGTAATTTTATATTTTTGTATTGAGAATATCACTGAGCCTTTTTTATGATTATCCTTCGTTTTTGTGCACTAAGCTATATATTTAAAATAGAAAAACTCCAACAAGATGTTGGGTCTGTGGAGTCTAGTTTATTTCTTGTTTACTTTCGCTTTCTTTTTTTTTTTTTTTGTCATCATGTTCATAACACATGAAAGTGATTAGCTGATCTGTAGATGGGATCTTTTACATTACATGAACCCCTCCTTCGGAGGTGAGGGTATCCTTAATTCACATTCGACCGCAGTTGAAAAGGAAACTATTGGGTTGTATGTAGAGCTTAGTTAAAAAAATTGTAAAACAGAGAGTTTGCTTGACTGTAACTTGACATTAGCTAGAGTGAAACTCAACCTGCAAGTTCACTTGAGGTTGGTTCAACAATGGTCTCGAGCGAAGCTTAACCCGTGAGTTTGCTCGAGGCTCGCTTGACAATGGGCTCAAGCAAAGGTTGGATAGATTGTTCACCAAGGTTCGCATGACACTGGGCTCGAGCTACGCACAAACCTTAGTGGTTACTCCCATGCCGCTCGACATGTCACTTGAGCGAAGGACCCAGTTTTGTTAGATTAAAGTTTCCAATGCAGTTTATATATATATATATATATATATAGCAAGTGGAAGTTCGCTGAAAGTATGAGGGTTAGTTTGTGAGCAAAATTCCTAGTGCAATGAGAGTTGGGGGTTACCTAGTAAATGTGTTGACTAAGGTTGATGTTCATGAGAGATTGAAGCTGGGTTATACCTTAGTGTATCCTCTAGCTTGAAGACGAGGATTGTGAGCCACAAATGTGATAGGATTTGGGGCGGAAATGGTGGTTGGAATGTGGATAACCAATTTCTATGTAGGAGATTGTTGGGTTGCATGTGAATCTTAGTTTGTGAGCATAGAAACCACACAACAAAGAGTTCGTTTGACTGTTGCTTGACCTTGGCTTAAGTAACGCTCAACCCATGAGTTCGTTCATGGCTATCTTGACAATGGGCTCGAGCTAAACTTAATCTGTGAGTTTACTCGACACTCGCTTGTCATAGGGTTCAGGCGAAGCTCAAACCCTAATGTTCGCTTGAGTGTTGCTTGACCCACCATTTGAGCCAATGTTGATCTGTTTTTCGTTCAAGGTGTGCCCAACATGCTGCTTGAGCAAAGGACCCAATTTTTGCAAATTGCGATTTTTAGCATTGTATCTATAGATTTCACATTTAATTTGGCCTATTGTACATGAATTTCAACAAATTTAAAGAGAATAAAAAAGAAGCAAAGTGTGAGAGCATATTCTGAGAGAGAAAAGTCATAGAGAGAGATAGAGTTGAGATTGTGTAAATAGAGAGATGCTTTTGTAACTCAGTAAGTGATTGTAATCTTCTCTAAAATAAAATTAAATGTAGGCACGTTGCCTAACTATGTTAAATTCTATGTTGTGAGTGATTGCTTAATTCTTGTGATTACTGATCAATTATTTCATTGTAACTTGTCTCATCATTATTGTGCTTTGTGTCTGGGTGTGGTGACTCTAATTTGATTATACCACAACAGAAACCTTTGATACGCAAAGATCAAAGGATGCCCACAACTCGCTAGACATGTCAGGAATGATTATCTCTTCCGCCATGCACAAGAAGATCTAACACTATTAGCATGTGGCATTGTTTGATCTCCACTGAATGCCAATGTGTAAGAGCACTAGCAATGGTTGTGGTTAAATCAAATAGAAAAAAAATACTTTTATTTACTTTTTTCTAATTTTTCCTCCCCACTTTTAATTAAATATGACCAAATTTTTTTGATATTTGTGCAATTTGTACTTTTTGAAAGAGAATTCTAGCCAATTTATAGTGCTCTAATGCTGTAATTGGATAGAGTCGGGCATTCGAACAAGAATGCTCATCCTCAATTTGCATGTTTATTTTCAATAAAACATTTCTTCATAATTAATGTGAAAAGTTTAAATTTTACAATAGATTTAGACCATTGAACTATTCGACCTAGAAATTTAGATTATAAAAACTCGTATGATATATATAGCATTATTTACTATAAATTAACTAACAGTTTTTAAATTAAATCATTTTACATAAGATTTTTTATTACTTATGACTTATTATATTACAAGTCATTGCCTATATATTATAGCATAAAATATAAGAACATGCGCAACTAAAAGTTAAAAGTAATATTCATAAATTACATTGTGCGTTATTATGATTTATATATATAGTACAATCAAAACAATGTGCGTCATCAGATACAAAACTAGAAATGTACTATATATAAATGTTATACATGAACATAAACATATAATATATATTATAAATGGAAAATAACATGTAAGACAAATATAAAATAACTTAATATATTATATAACCGGTAATAAAATATACAACTATATATTTTATGTGATAAATTTATACAAAGTATATATATCTTATACAAAATGCGTTGTGAACATACGTGTAAATATATTAAATAAGGTAAAATATAAATAAATTGATAGTATAAGATTAAATATAGAAAATCATGTAGCTAACATATAATAAATATAACACATACATAGACGAATTAAGTTAAGCTTATACAAGTTTTGTTCACAAACTTAAACATAGTTCAGCAAAAAAATCAATATTAAAAAGCCCTTTCTAGATTGTTTTGGATTTTTTAAATTGCAAAAACAGAAGAATAAAATAAAAAAGAAATTAAAATCTTACCAAGTTCTATGTGAGTACAAATAATAAAAGATTTGATGAATTAAAAATACTTAAGTATGCGGTACTTATGAATTTTGTAAAATATCTTCTATTCTATACGACTTACTTTTCTTTCGTTTTTTGTTATACATGTATAATCCAGATTGACTTTTATTTCTTTTTTATAGATGAACTTAAAGTAATTTATAATTACCAGTTTTTATTATATACTGTTTCTTAAAATATAATAGATAATAAATTCTACATGATCTTCTTAATAGCTTAAATTTTTTAGTCGAGTGGTGATTTTTCATAGTATTAGAGTAGAGATCTTTATTTCGAATCTTGACATTACACTCTATCCTATTTGATTAAATACTAAAAGTGTTGGCCCCCTCATTAAGGAAAAGTTTGGCTCAAACGTGAGTAGACCTTATTGTTGCGAGAAATCTTAACTGAAATAAAGATGAAGTGGAAACCCTTAAGGAGTCTTTACAAACTTACTGCTCCTGGTCAGGCCAAACCTTAAGTGAAAGGAAGTCAGAAAATTATTTTAGAGCAATGCTATATACAGTCCTCAAATAGGGACTGCAATGCAACCCTAGTGTAAAAAAATCAAAGTTACAATAATATCATTTTTAAAATAATTTTTTTTTCTTTTTTATCATAATTTATTAATGAGACTGCAATGCAATCCTCTAATTAAGACTACAAATTTTTTTTTTTTTTAATTTTAGCAAGAATGCACTGCACCCCAAGATAAAAAAGGTGAGATAAGAGCAGTGCAACTCTTAACCTCCAACCCGGCTTTAGACGCACGCTTTTAAAGTACTTAACTTCTACTAGCGGTAGGCCTTCATTCTTGGGCCTCCTTTTTTAATATTGTGAGGGAGAATGTTAAGATATAAGACAAATAATAAAATCTATATTTTCTTAGGACTTAGAACAAGCCATAATTTCACAATGTTTTTTATTATATTTATTTTAATCTAGGAGTTCATGCATTTAGGAATATGTTATATAGTGAGTTAAAATGAAATGATGAGAACATCAAAAATTTAAGGGGGAGATTGTGATACCCCATTCTAAAAAATGAGGACGATAAATGTTTCTTGTTGAAGTTGGCTCTAATATCACTCCAATAAAAAGTCCAAACTACATAGTTATACTCCCAAAGGAATCGACGATAATATAATTAATGAGTTCAATTGAAATTTTATAAAGAACAATAATTTCTCATTTTTAAGTAATTTGAGATTTCACATACTACCTATCATTATCCTTATCATATGGGGTTTTACAATCATTTGTAACGTTCTAATGTAAGGACCAAACCACATGGATAATATTTTAAAAGGATTAGTTAATAATATAATTAGAGTCACTATATAAGTTTATAAAAAGCAAAAACTTCTTCTTTTCACGCAAGAGGGAATTTTATACACCACCTACCCTACTTACCCTTATCGTGCCGGATGTCACATCTATCCACAGATTTTGGTTATAATGAACTTATCAGTAATCTTATGTCAACTTTATATAACTTTGTTTGTTAATTAGAAAATCTGTGCAAGCAAAGTAAACCCAGAAACACAAGGTGAGAGAGAGCTAACCTTAAACCATTGTACTTCACTTCGCATTTGCAAAGCTGCACCTGCTATCTGATCAATAGGAGTGTGTTCTGTTAACATTCCTGCCAGATGCAATATAGTATTGCCGGATTTATCTCGCTCAGTTAGTAGAGCTTCCACCCCATCTAACGCGTATATAAGGCTACAAATTTCAGCCTGACGATGGAGGACAGCACAATGGAATATGCTCATTCCTTCACTGTTACGGATCCGCAACAATTCTGGATTTGCTTTCAACATGCTATCAACAAACTCATAGTTTCCTCTGCTGATAGCACAGAAGATTGCTGGCGCAATAGTACTGTCAACCTGGCTTAGAGTAAAAGTCGGTATCTCTGTGCATATATGAGATATAAGTTCTTGGAAGGGATACTTATTTTCCGACCTTCGAAGTAAATTCTCTGAAGCCTCCAATCCATTGGGCCAATATTGGCAATTACGAAACAAAAAGAATTAATTAGCCCGATGAAACGAGTAATGAAAGAAAAGATACGTACAAAAGTACAAAAAAAATATTAAAAATTAAAAAACTAATAAAGATATTATATTAATTGAATGGATATTGCGTTAACGTACCTATGAAAGCTCTAAATAGTGCGCTGGGAACATAACAATATTCCTCTGTCCTGGCCGCTAGTGCAAAGAAATGCGAAATTTGTTCATAAAAAAAATCAATTAGAAAATCAGTATTAAACGGAAACAAATCATTCATGTATTTATTATTCAACGGAATGTAGTACTCTTGAGAAAGTACTTGTCCATCTTCCTATCATTCGGCAATTACGAAACAATGCGAATTTAGCTGGATGAAACAATAAATGAAGGCCAACGGACAGAAGAAAAGGAATAATAAAAAACTAAAAAATCAATCATGAAATTATATATATTAATTGAGGGAATATTGCACTATACCAAATCTTAAGAGATAACGCAGAGCTGATCGTCGCCGCAATTCCAATATTGGAATATATTTCACTACTGCAATGTATAAAAAAGCGAAATTGGATCGTCAAAAAATCACTTAGAGAAAATTATTACTAAATGGAAAACAAATAAATCATGCCTTCTTATTACCAAAAATATAAGAAGAGAACCGAATCTAATGAAAAACTAAGAGGAAAATAGTGGTGGCACTAACTGAGGCTGTAGATCGTTAATTCCGTTATTGGCGGCTGATTTTTAGTCATCTGGAATGTCGCCAATGCGTTCAAAGGGGATAGATTTTCCTGGTACACGGCAAAAGCCAAACTCGGACAATCGTCCATTAATCTCATAGCGATATCTTCATGAGTTGTTGGTACCGTAGTTACGGGCATGCATGCGTACATATATATATAGATGATAAAACAATTAATAAATAACAAAAAAAAAATTACCATGATCTCAAATCACAGGAAATTACGTAAGGCCAGTGAATGTTTAGATAAGAACACTTTTTACCAACATGTTTGGCATAGATAGCGTAGGTAAGAAGCGCCGCACCCTGGTGGCCCTGTTCTGCATCTAGATCATCCAACGGAGTGAGAGGATAGAGATAGCTAGCCAAATGCTTATGCCCAGAGCGCATAGCCATAACAACTGGAAGATCTTTGGAAAAGGTTCTGATTCTAATCAAGCTATTGTTCCTTGCAATCAATAACTCTGCCATCCGGAAATTATCTTGATATGTTGTCTCATGTAAAGCTGTATAACCTTTAGAATCTTGTATTGCTAAGTCATTTTCCGACATCATTTCCACCAAGTTCTGCACTATATTTTCCTTTTGAGCAGCAACAGCTACGTGAAGAATCGTCCCTCCTGTCAGCGTGATTCTCGCTGTCAACGCACCGGGGTGGAGATTACTAAGGATGTCTCTTGTAGCGTCCCAATCACCCCTTCGCACAGCTATCTTGAGCGAGTTCACGGTATCCATCCCTCTCCCAGTCCCTGCCATATATTTTTTTTATCTCGTTCTCAAATATTATTTTCAAGCTATCTTTGCTTGAAATATATACACTATATATATACATAATACATACATGTCAGAGTTAGCAAAAATATTGGTGTTGGCTAAGTCTCTGCTTAGTGAAAAAGAAGAAGAAAACAGAGCAAAATCAGAATACTCCGCAGAGGAAAAGGTTGATGAATTCTGTGTAAAAGTGTATTATTGCTCTATTCTGTATGGTATCTAATTTATAAAAAGAATTGAATATGCTATACAAGAAGGATTGTACTGAAATGCCCGTAAATAATTATACCTATGACAGACTACTATGTGGAAGTTTGTTGAGAATTCTGTTGTATGCTCCCTGAGTCTTCTAGCCATGCGTGAGGGGATGTGGCAGCTGGTATAGTAGTCTGTAATATCCCGCAAGATGGAGAATAAATATTTTCTATTGCCATTTTCGATAACAAAAATAGAAACTGAGATGAGGGAAGGGACTTTGTAAAGACATCCGCAAGCTGGAAAGAAGAACGAATGTGACAAGTTCGAATGAAGCTAGCTTGAATTTTGTCGTGGATGAGGTGACAATTCATTTCAATATGTTTGCTGCGATCATGAAAAACTAGATTTGCCGTAATGTGAAGAGCGGCTTGGTTGTCACAATAAAAATTAATTGGAAGGGGAATAGAGATGTGAAAATCTTGAAGAATGTATGACAACCACTGCAATTCGCATGAAGTTGTTGCCCTATACTCGTCCTTAGTAGAGGAGTGAGAGACAACAACTTGTTTCTTTGATCGCCACGAGATAAGGCATGTGCCCAAAAAATGAAAAAGCATGAGATTGAGCGACGAGAGTCGGGGCATGAGGCCCAATTCGAGTCAGAGAAGGCGCGCAAAGTGAATGAAGAAGTGGAAAGGAAGAGCAAGCCTTGTCTAGGAGCATTTTTTATGTAGCGAAGGACCTGTTGAGCAACGTGAAGATGCGACAATGTTGGTGCTGTCATGAATTGGCTTAATCGTTGGACAAAGTAACTAAGATCAAGCCTAGTGATGGGAAGGTAAAGAAGTCAACCAACTAGGTGCCGATTGGGAAGAGGGTCTGAGAGAAACTGTCCATCACCCATGCTAAGCTTCAGGTTTTGATCCACTGGCAGCTTAAGAGGTTGAGTTCCAAGTGAGCCAGCATTAGCCAATGTATTAAGAGCATATTTACGCTGGTAGTTGGAAATTCCCTTGGGAAAATACGCGACTTCGATGCAAAAGAAGTATTAGAGATCCCCAAGACATTTGATTCAAAAATGATCATTGGGGAAGTGTTAAAGGACATCAATAGACAAATGAGAGCTGACAACTATGATTTCTTCAACATGCACATAGTACAGTCAAGGAGCCATTTTCTAGGGGAGTAAAACAACTGTAGTCGGCCTTGGATTGTTGAAAACCAAAGCCAAGTAAGGCATTTGAAAATTTCGAATACCATTGTCTCGAGTCTTCTTTCAAGCCATAGAGACTTTTGTTGAGGTGGAAAACTTGAGATGAAGATGTCACGCCCGGCCCAAGGCTTTTCAGTCAGCCCATGACCCGGCCCATCCCCAGCCCCAGCCCCTTGCCCGAACGGTGCCGTTTCCTCACGCGATTTAAACCTACCGCCCCTCTTCTTTCTTTCTTTTCCTTTCTTCTTCTCTTTTCCTTCTCTTCCCCTGGGCGACAGTTTCCCTCTGTTTCGGTTACCACTTCCAGCGCCCATCTCCCCCACGATTCCTCGGCAGTTTTGATTTCTAGGAGGCTCAACGGAAATTTATTTCTTTCCCTCTCATTTTACGGCATTTACAGCTGGGATTTTGGGTCTCCTCTCTTGATCCGAACACCCCTGTTCTTCGTTCACCGCTTGATCTCGCCGGTAAGTGTTCTCTTAATCCCCTAGTGTATTTCGAATTTCTTCTATCCAAAATGAGATGTGGATTTGGTGTTTTAATCACTTAAACACTTGGTTAAATTTCCTTGTTTATAGTCGATTTTTTGAGGAAGCTGGAAAGCAATCTCGGCC